>JAOQML010163982.1:0-27820 GCA_027568935.1 Erythroxylum urbanii
ATGATGGTTACCTCACTGAGTTCACAAACTCACCCAAAATTGCAACATATTTTTCAGGACCGAGAGTAGACTCCTAGATCCAGAGGGACTTTTCTAGCCGTGTAGATAGTGTTGGCGAGAGAGGTCATAGCTCACAGGTCGGTCAGCTGAGATTTTTGGGATGACCTAGATAGACTTGATGTATTCTTCCTCTTTCATATAGCATCTGTACTAGGTTTTTGGATTTATGTACAGACAGTGCAGTATGAATGATGTACAAACTTTTGATTTTGTTCAATGAAAAGAGGAAGAGGTTGGTTTTAAAAATATTGTGGTTTACAATTAATGTTTTATTATTCAAATTAATGTGATGCCATGTGGAGTGATTTAGTGATCGCACGTAGCTCTCCCTTATCATAGGATATGTACCAGAATGACCTACGAGCGTCCCGATGCGTACCCTACGATAAGGGGGTGTTACACTCGCCTTCGTTTGAAGAAAAAGTGATAATCTAGTTTCTTATTTATAAAGTCTTACCTGAAGGAAAATACTTGGCTAAAATGCACGAGAGAACTGCTTCTATATGATAATTTTACTTGTTAGTAAGCTATATAACTATGCTCTAGCTTTATTCCTTAAAGAAAAAGGGAATGGTTGAAGTTTAATGGCCTTAGGGGATACAACATTGTGCTAAATTTATATCACAATACTCTAGAAACATAGATAGGTGCAGGATGGGGTCTTTAGATAGTGAACCTTCAAACTGACTCTGCTACACCATAAATAAGAGGGCTTTAGCTTAAAGTTAATAGCTTTGATGTTGGGCCTCATAATACTTGAGATGATGTGGGCATTTAACACAGTGAAATCCTTCGGTAATCTCATATTTGTGCAACCATTTTAATGACTTTATTCTCCTCTGAAATCTTTTTCTTATGTGAAGGGTTCTTTCAATCTCAGGATCTAGCCCAACAAGATTCTCGATAATGTTAGAATTTTGTATACAAGAAGTAATCTTGAAAAGAAATTTAGGGAATAAATAATAAAACAAAAACAAAACAAAACAAAAATTCTAGTCTAATCAATTTTTAGTTTGTAAATATTAATAACTAGTCCCTAGCAATGACGTTAAAAATTTGGTCGTCTATTTTCACATATGTACCAGCACAAGCAATTACAGGTGAGTATAGGTTTATCTCATAAGGAATGTTGGTTAACGACCCACTATTCATAAACTTGACAAGCTAATGTCTAAATACTAAAGCAATATAATGAACAAGATAAATCATTATGTGAAACAGCTACTTTTAGGCTAGGTTTCCCTGAAGTTTTTTCTATATTTAACTCGTGATATTCAGTACATTGAATCTATAATTCGATATATTAATGTTATTCATATTTTTGGATTAGTTATACCTAATTATATATGACCCATAAACCTTATGTTTTAATTATATATGATTAATTTAGATATATGTTTGCGGATATATATATATAATTTACATATTGTTATAAAAGTATTATTGTATAATTATATTTGTCTAAATGAGAAATTATTGAACCAATTAATATAATCTAACACAATCTAATAATAATTATCATCTTAATTATGTGCTTTTGAACCATTTACAAGATCCACATTATATTACTAACGAAGTTACCCGCTTTATTAACGACAAGACCGTTCACTTATGCATTGCATGAGGTAACATCGTGTCCATCTCCCCCTACCATAAAAGTTTGTTCTTTTCTATTTTCTTATCTCCAAGCCCTACACTAGTGGTGGAGTATAAAGACCTTGTGTTGTAAGACCTTGGCCCTTGCGTCTTAAAGACTTTCTGGCTTACCGCATCATAATCGTATGTACCTGCTTTAGTAGCTTCTTTCGTCAGAACTCACGAGCTACGCCAAGTCCCGCTATAAACTTCCACGGGAGGTGACTTCTTTCATTCGGCGTGTAACCAACAAACCTACCAATCTTATTATACCACAAATACCAACCTTGTGCTGCTTCCTCATGTACTACTTTCCATAATCAGTTCACAACTAACCCATACTGCGTTCTCATATGGAAGAAGCTTGAATTCAGAAGCACAAGAGTTACAAGATTTAAGCATGTTGAGATAAAAATAAGCTATGCCTATCATAAGCTTCAATGGACACTAAACATTAGCTAAATTTAGCATGGGACATCTCCACGAGTAAAAGTGCAGAACTGAAACTGAGAAAAAGAAAAAGGAAAACTATATACATACAAGTTAGTCCAAATTACGTGGATCTATCAGCAAATTTACTAGCAGCAAATTAGTAACAATTTGTTCTTCGTCCTATATAAATTTGATTTTGCACAACAAGAAGCGTTCAATTCAGAACAAAGTGATACCTAGAGTCCACAAAGCTTTCCACATCCCACAAGAATGAACCAAAAGTCACAGCCTCCAGAACAAGTCTCTTCAAACCACCAAAACTGATCTTGATAAGTTCATCCTTGGAAGAATCAACTGTCCCTTGAGGTGTAATAACAATCTCAGGTCTTCCAAATAAGGCCTCTGTGTGCTTTTCAATTATGCCAATGGCCTCCTTAGATCTGATTGTCGCATATCTTTGAAGTGTCTCCCCATCTAAAGACATCACATAAGTTCTCAACCGAGAGGACTTCATACCATACCCAAACCCCTCTGGACTGATGCCACCAGCAAAGGCTTCAGGATGAGATGAAACAGATCGAAAGGTATCCTTTCTACCATTAGGATTCAAGTTCTGCTCTACAGATTGTTGAATATCACCAGCCCCACCATCCACAGCATTTGGAAGTATTTTCATTGTTTTCTCAAGCTGAAACCGTTGATCAACTCGCTTCAGGAAGTATCCATACATGACAGAAGCTGCATAGACCTGGCCAACCCTGAGTTTGCTAATTTGTGCCAAAGAGGATGTATCTCCTAACCGGTTTCCCAAGATGAGAGCTAGATGATTCTGGATCATCTCATAAGCTTCGGGAGAATGAAGCTTCTCTAGCTTGTCATCGTGAATTGGCCAGGTGTCCACTCTGTCAGATGGGTCTGTTGTTGCAAGGGCTATAGTGGGTATTAACGACACATTTGCATCCATGAATTTCTGCACAACCAACGCATACAAGATCTCTTCCAAAGCCTTTCTCCTTTCGTTTGCCCTCACCTCTGCAATTCTCCTAACAATTTTGAAGGACACATATTAAGATAGGATGGGTATTACAAGCATGAGATAAACACCCTAGTCAACCTACAATATCATGGAAACTCACCTATACAAAACAAGATCAGTGCTAGACGCAGATGGCTCTTCCTTCTGTTTTTCAGCTTCGCGGTCCGATTGAAGCTGTTCAAGCTGTTGCTCAACAGCTGCTGGCACAAGATGAGGATGACTCGATAAAATTTGCGACAGGAACTGCCCCACTGGAGACTCCAACTGAAGTGGAGCAATTGGAGCGATCGATTCAGAAGAATCTGATGGTGATGATGCTCTCACCACCATGCATCTCCTTCTTCGAGAAGTGACTCCAGTACGCGCACTCTTTGAGTATGAAATCGAAGAACAATGCTGAAAATCAGGGAACACAAAGTCAAGTAAGGAACAAAAATCCAAGCATATGAATAATATCAAATTCAACAAACCGAAATACTAAAGCCCAGATATCTTTGATCTGAATACGCTTCTTCTTAATTTTTTCCTCTCATCGGGTAGAAAGTCTTCATACATCCACGACAAAATCAAACAATAGCAAAGAAGCCAAACTTCACTGAATCACAAATTAACAATGAAAGCTCTGAAGCAAGCAAAAGCTAAAACATCTGAATTCCTACTCTAAAACAATCAAAGTGTCGTTCATAAAATCTTAAATCCCAAAGTAAAAGCCATAAAATGAAATTCCTAGATTGATGTACCTTAATAGGGAAATGAGATGAAGTATGAAAATGGACCGCAGGGAAACAGAATCTGTTAACAAAAGTAGAACTTCCTCTATACATTAGTAACGGCGATCTAAAGGCGGCGCTTGCTGCTTCCATTTGCATCACCCTGCAAAAGGCTCTCCTTCAGCATAAGCTAACCAATAAGGAGAAATAAACAACCAAAAATCCGAAAAAAAAAGGCCTACCTATCTATCTATCTATCAAAATTAAAACTGACAATTAGATTAGATTCGGTAAGAACAAGGGGAACAAAGGTACTATTTGAGAGAGAGAGGGAGAGGGAGAGAGTCTATTATAAACAATGTTAATTCAATCACTGTATCATTCTCCGTTTTATACATGGTGACGCATGAACACAAGCGACAAGCGAGAGCTATCAAGTTAACTACCGTGTTTTGGGAAAAAATAAAAATAAAAAATAAAAAATCCCAAACCCCAAACCCAGAGGGAGAAGAGAGGAAAAGGATAGAATGGTCCATCCAGAAATCTCTGGGACTCTGGGCAGTTGGACCCCAATATCCCACGTGTCCATATTTGGCCGCGTTAGATAGAGAGCGCGTGGAGATTTTTGCATTTTTGTGGTAGCTAGTGGGCAATTTTGACTAATGGATTATTTTTTGAGACATTGCATTTCCTTGCAAATTTTGTTTGTTTATTTCAATCGGGCCACGTATTTCAACGTCAACCATATTTT
Organism: Erythroxylum urbanii; assembly: GCA_027568935.1. Classification (NCBI taxonomy): domain Eukaryota; kingdom Viridiplantae; phylum Streptophyta; class Magnoliopsida; order Malpighiales; family Erythroxylaceae; genus Erythroxylum; species Erythroxylum urbanii. The sequence continues at coordinate 4,625 of JAOQML010163982.1, forward strand.
TTTCCCTGAAATTTTCGATTCCGTTTGCAATAATTTTTCTTCGTATAAATTACTAAAATACCTTGAAAAACATAAACATAAACCAATTAACATAATATTAAAATTTTCTATCCTTTTTCGCTACATTCAACGTACAGTCGCTACATTGCAATAGGTCAATTCTGTAGTCAGGAAGAAATAACATTGCATGTCTTTTGAGATTGCAATCGAGTGCAGATTTTTTGGCATCTATTTTTGTCTGAGGTATTGGCCACCGAATTCTTTTAATAAAATGAAGAGATATGGTTGCGTTCCAATTTGTTATGGCTGCGTTCTAATTTGTTTAACCCTTTTCATTCTCAGTTAGGAGAGTAGGCCACAATATTTGGTGTTTCTTGCTGGTATTTATAGCAGTGGTAGAATAAAAGTATTTTTGAAGTTGAGTTTGCATGGCCAAAAGTAGGACACCACACAGTATTAGATTATGTTAATTTAAAGCTCAACTTGTGACTGGTTAAGTCATTAACGAACTAAGGTTACCTGTGGGTCATTTTGTCATATGGAACACCATTGGAGGGTTGAACAAAATTAAATACAGACAGAGTGGTCTAACAAGGGTTGCCTGTTGGATCGGCTGGGGGGTTATTTCAGAATTGCTATGGACAATAGTGTGGCGGCTTTATGCACAATATTGGGACCTATCTGCCATTGATTGCAGAATTTTGTACATGCATAAGGGGCTTAAATTGGCTTGGGACTTTAATTATCGACAAATCGTTCACGAAGTGGATTCGCTGGAGGTAATAAATATTCTTTCCTCATCTTAATGGTTACCTAATGAGGCTAACTATTTGATGCAGAGTATACAGGCAGTCTTGGGGTGCAATTAGGAGGTACAGTTTCAACACGTCTACAGGGAGGGAAATCAAAGCGTTGACAATCTGGCTAAGTTAGAGTTACGAGCACGATCAGGAATGCACGTTCTTACCGATCCTTCAGTGCAAACGCAGATTTTTGTACAACAAGATAGACAAGTCACTTTATATCGCCGAGGCATGCATTAATGTTGTAATTGTTTTCATTCCATTGTATTAAAAAAAAAGAGTTTATCATAATAATAAAACCTCCTAATATATTCTAAAAGATGAGATTTTAAGCTTTATGAATAAATGACGAGTCTGACCATAGCAAAACACATTAAAACAAACAAATAAATGACATATCACATAAATGTAGCACGAGAATGTCGTTCTAGGTAAGTTTAGAGTCAGCGTTTGATCTTCTGGATGAAGTGTACGCCCTTTCAACTATTTGAGCCTAGTCTTCCTCCTCATAAAAGCAGTCCATCTTATGTTGAATTCTAGACCAAACATAGTGTATGAACATTTGAAAAACAGACGACCTGTTGATTTTGCTTCAGTCTTCCATGCATAAAACATATAGGGGATTCAAACAGTCGTTGTATTTATCTTTGGTTTAAATCCTACCCAAAATTGCTAAACAACATGTAGCATGTCTTAGGTACTATAACATTATGCATAACAAATTTAGACTAGCTAACCCTGGGTAAATGAACTCCAATTCTATTCTCGTATGGTGCACTAGTAAATGTCCCTGATCTGTGCAATTGCCATATGGATAGTTAGAGATCTCCACATTGGGGGAGTAATTAGGTAAGTTATCAACAATAAAAGTCATTCCTCTGTGAGGACAACTCTATGATTGATCGTGAATGATTTCAAAGACCCTAGGGTTCAATAGAAACTCGTTTCTTAAAGAGCTAAGGTCAGACCTTTGGTGAAGAGGAATGATCTGACACTTGATATTATACCAAAGCCATATCCCATGTTCAGTCCTAATTTACATCCTTATGGAAGGGTAAATCATCTCCCTCAGTCTCAACATTTCAATGAATGCCTGAGAATGCAGTTTGTTTTCTTTCAACTTCCAAAAATAACTATCGAATAGGTAATAAACATGAATTCATCTTACCCAAATTGCTTATTTTTCATTCATAAGTCTCCAAATCCACTTGGCCATTAGTATATGGTCGTTGTTTCTCAATGACACTATCCCTAACTCTCCTTCCTTCTTAAAGAAATAGACTTTTGTCCATTTTAATTTATCACTAAAAGGATTATTCAAATCACTAGTCCAAAGGAATCTTTTAATAATCCTTTCTAACTCCTTGATTAGTCTTTTAGGAAACATCATATAAGAGCGCTAGTGTGTATGGATATTTGAAAGAACATTTTTTGTTAGTTGAATGCAACCAACAAATAGGAGGTATTTATTTTGTCAGGTTACCACTTTCCTTTTTGTAAGTTCCATTATCCTAAAGCAGTAAGAGAACTTTGGCTTCTTAGGGAATATAGGCAAACCAAGATAGATGAAAGGCAATTCGTGGACCTACATACTGGAAATTTGTTAAAGCATAGATGTTTTAGATACTCCAAGAGAGAGTAACTTACTCTTCTCCAAGTTAATTCCCAAGCAAGAAATATATAAGGAATTGATCATGATTTTCAAATACTAGTGATTCTTTCCATAAAAATTAAGAGATCATCTGAATATTCTAAGAAAAAGAGATTTAATTCCCTACATTTATAATGATACTTGAATCCCCTTGAGTTGGAAATGTGCTTCTGAGTCACCCTGATTAGGACTTCTATGGCAATTATGACCATGTAGGGAGGCAGTGGATCTCCCTGATTGATACCTATAGCTTCTTTCATGATTGTGTAGGTTCTCCATTGATTAAGGCATAGTAGGAGGTGGTAGAGATAAAAGATCTAATCCAAGAGATAAATAGGTTTAAAAATTGAATGCTTTGAGACAATTTAAGGAGAATTCCCATTCTAAGGAATCAAAAGCTTTATAGAGATCAATTTTCATGGAGCACCTTCTAATGGCAGGATTAGTATATTAATCTTTAAATAAATCCTAATATAGTAATAGTCTGTCCTTCGTTTTCCTACCATTAATGAAAGGTCTTTAAAAATTGTTGATGATAGGTGTGACTATATTTTTTAGCCTTCTCACTAGATTTTTTTCCATTACTGTGTAGACCATATTGCAACCAGATATATGTCAAAAGTCATGTAGAGATATAGGGTTATCCTTCTTAAGAATCAAACATATGTAGGTTTTGTTCAACTGCTTGAGCGTTCTTTAGTTGTTAATGAATTCCTGTACACAATTAACTACTACACCTCTTATTATATCCTAAGTATTTTGGAGAAAAATGAATTTAAGCCATTTGTCTAGGTTTTCTTCAGGTGTAATTGCCCTAGTAAGTAATAAGTAGGAATCTGCCTCAAGTCTAGAGTGTATATATACTTAGATTAACTGGGCTGAAGAAAAGTAAAGGATGTAGTACCTAAGGGCAATGTTTTAAAAATCGAATTGGGCCAGCCAGTTCATATTAACCAGCTAGTTGTCCATTTTAGTTTTATTTAATAATCTGTATATATAAAAATTAGCAGGGTTATTAGAGAACCAACTGGTTTATTAGTGAATTGATTGAACTATTCACCTAAACTTTAGATTTCAGAAATCAGAATTTAAAACTCTTTTCACCTTTACTCTTTACTCTTTACTCTTTACTCTTTACTTTTCACCATCTTCTCTTCGCAGATCTCATCACTTTAATAGATGCACTTCAGTAAATATGATACTTGTAGGTAACCCATAGATGCAGAAATCAAGCTATATTGACTCTCCTTAGGTAGCTAATATGAACCCAATGGCCGAGGAGTTATGTCCTTAAATGTGCGTAATTGGTCTGAGATAACGAGCTTGTTAAAGTAAATTTGATCTCTTACTTCCTCTGTGACTAAGCATTGTGATCGAAGGAATTGTCTCTACATCTGACTAAGAAGGACTTCTTAAAGGTTTCGAAGATTGTATTCATTTCAAAGGGGTTTGTGATACTTGTTTGAGTTTAAAATGTGATCTTTCATTCTTCTTGAAATTACTGCTTCTCTTGTTGATCTGTCTCTCAGAGTCATAGTGGTTGTTGGGATGAGTTTCTTCATGATGTAATTTTCATCAGGATTGGGACTCTCTCTTAGAGCTACAGTGGCAGAGCTTTAAACTTCAATGGTTGTTTGTGTTATTTCTAGAAATGATTGAAGTATCCACTACAGCGGAGACAAATGTGAAAAGCCACCATGGGTTGTTAAAGAGTCTAAAGGAAAAGAACAATCTATTAACGCCACTCATTAAAGAATAACAACCAAAAAATGAGTCTTTCTGCTGCTTTCTTTCACTGGGAATGGGGATAACGAATAACATATATCTTGAATGCAAGGTATTCTTCATTTTCCATTTTAGTGCTTCTGATGTTGACTTACTGGAGAGGATGAGGGAAGAATATATTATAGTTTCATATGAGGTATTGGAACTAGATGGATGGAGGAGCAAAAAATTTGAGTAATGATAAATGGGTTTTAGAGTGAAATGCTAATCTAATTGTCAATTCATATTTCTATAGAGCTTGGGTTTGTTCAGTTTATTGTGTTATTATAGGTTTCAACACGTTAAGAGATAACAAATAAGTATAAGGCAGTCAATAGCTTCATCTATAAGAGTACCAACTATAGGAAATTTCTTCCTTATTCATTCTTATTGATTAATTAGTTTTTTATAACAGTTGAACTCTATTTCATTTTAATCTCTAATTTTGATAGTTGTATTATATATACTCTATTGAAGTATTCAATTTGTTGACCTAAAACATCAAAATTGAAAACTACAATTACAATATTTCGACGAGATAACACTTGACTATTTGAAGTGGAGCAAACGCATAAGAGTTTGGTAATTACTGGATCAAAGTTTAATAAGCGAGTGTGATTTGATTTCATTTACCATTGTGTTGTTAGTCTTTTGTGGTTATGTTTGGTCATTTGTGTGTCTTGATACTTTTCGACACTGATCGTATTAGAAAACATGACTCCAAAATTGAATTTTGTAATTTCAACTTTTTTGTTTCATAACGGTGGTATTTACTTTCAAGTTATCTATGCCAATATCTAAACATTAAATCCAATCCATTTATATACTTCCCCTAATTGCGTTTGTTTGGAATTGAAGGGAAGTTCAAATTGTTTTTGGTTAGACTGACACTTCAGTTTTAGGAACATCATTCAAAGAGACTAAATATGATTTGAAAGGTATTCCTTATTAACTTTCTGTGAAGCTTTATATTAACAAATAGCCAACTTTTACAGAGTTGGAACTATTAAGATTTAAAGATGCCTTTTTAATAATTTCCTAGCAAAAAAATGAACTCACTTGTTAGTATGTGACAAAAAGACTGCAATAATAAGAGACATTAAAAAAATAAATATTTGAAATGCAATCATTCTAATTTTTCTTTGCTCACTCTGATTTAGTTTGAGTGATTACTGTACTTCCATACTGACAAAACCTTTTCTAAAACAAAGACAAGCTTTCAGATTCAAACAAACATACCAACAACATAACTTGAGGTATATATATAATTCTAATAATCTCTAGTTTTAGAAGATGAGAAAGAGTTTTCATCATTTTGTCTTTACTTTTAGAGGCCTATATTTACAATTTACCTTAGTCAGTATGACAAGGTTAAAAAATTGTTGAAAAAGGGTATCTTAAAGAATGATTTTATTCTTGTGACTGCCACTCTCTATTATAACTGATGATGAGAATTATTGAAGTAGGAGACTTTTGCCTTGATGATGGTGTACCAAATTTTTTTATAGTAGCTTTTAGTTTAAATCACAATAGAGAATATGAAATCATGAGAAAAAGATTTAATGAATATATCGTCCTCTACTTGTGGTAAGTCCAATCTAACATAGAATTATTTTTCTTCTTCTCAAGTATCTGATGGGAATAGCCAATATAACTATATGTTTTGTAGTATAATATTTAAATGGGAGGAATTTATAAAATAAAAGAACATCTTATTGGTTCAATTCTAATGTATGAAGAAAGTAGGATTTAAAAATCTAAGTTTTTAGGCAACAAGCTCAAACAAATTTTTAGAACCTTGGATATTATGGCTATAAGTTACAAATTTGTAAAAAAGAGGAAAATGGAACAAATCTAAAACAATTTAAAATTTCATAATATAATTACTATTCCCTCTTAAATTATGGTATTGCATTGCATTAAAAGAAAACTGTATTATATATTATGTCAGTGCATCTAAAAATGTAGAGTGTTTCTTAAATGAAATGCTATTTAGTTTAATATCAAACCATTTTAAAATAATTTAGTGATTTAAATTTTATCATTGAACGTATTCTTTTCTCATAATTTGATACATGTCAATCTTGAACTCTTTTTTTAAAATAAAAGGTAATTCATTGAATGAAAGTAATGGAAATACAAAGTGGCTCAAAGAGCCAACATAAAGTTGCTAGGAGATGAACTCCAAATCAAACATTCTTGGGATCAATTATTATAAGAAATTGAGTAATTATAATGCTGCTAGATAGGAGATGAAATGCTAATTTTCTAACTTCAGGTTGTCTTTAAAATAACTTAGGAAAATTTCCATTCCATGAGAATTTTATTGCTAAATTTGTGCTTGCATTTATATAAGTGGATATGCATTCTGATTTTATTGATGGATCTCCTTAAAAGGTCTTGTAATGATATGGTGATGGATCTAAAAGTTCTGTTGTTCCTTTCATTCCAAATAGTAACAACCATGTAAGCAAGAGCTATGATAACTAGCCATCGATCTCCTTCATGCATATTCTTGATTTGAGACTCCCAACTTTAATATCAGACTAAGCAATTGGAGGATTGTTTATCCCACAAAGTGCCATTATGGATTTCCATATTCTATTTGAATAAAACAAGAGAAGAACAGATCATTATGAAATTCAACTTAAGCATTGCACAGAGAAAACTAGTTTGGGATTTGCAAATATATTCCAATTTATCCATTATAGCCAGTTTTAGTTTGAATTCTTGCCATAGAGTATGTTTATGCCTCAGGTTCATGTTCTTGCACCATACCATATGGTGCTAGGGAAATTTGGGATGTTCATCTCTACAAATAAGTCTGACTAACATGGTAGAGAATTGACTAGAAAGTTCAAGCTTTTACCTGATCTTGTATTCCTACCCTGTTAATATGAAATTGGATAATAGTTGGATTAGAGTTAAGATGCAGTCCTGCTAAAGCTTTGCTTTAGAATTGCCAATCTATAAGTAACATTGATACTTCCATATATTTGATTTTTGAGAACTTTCACTCCTGTCCATTACTAAAAGTAAAGAGTGTAACTGATCAATGTAATAGTATATAGTCTACATGTTTATTAGTCTTCACGTGTTGTACTTCTTACAAACATTGTGATGACAATAAAACAATTAATGAGGAAATTTTTCTAATCCAGTGATAACATAAGAGATGCTTTAACAAAGATAAAATGGAGTAATCATTGTATACTAAAGAAAGAGAGAGGGATTGAAATAATCCTTATTAGAGTCACAAACCAGGTTTTTATGATCAAAGTTAAGTGGATTCATATATATTGCTAGCAATGCTAACTTCTAATGCATTTAACCTAACTCCTCATAGTCTATGGTTAATATTCTAAGGAAAAAAGTTATATTAAAGTTCAAGAGCAACGTAGGCAATAGTGAATCAACTATGTTTTGTCTTAATAAGTGGATACGATTGGGGCCTTTAAGCAAATTTGTAGAACTTTATCCCTTGAGAATAATGTAATAGAAAATGCAATGATAAGTAAGGTATTAAACAACACATTGACCCATTAGGGACAAGTGCCATGAATAAATAATATTGATCAGATCCTTAAATTCAATCTAGTTCACAACTTGGAGAACATCTTCTAATTATGTAAACATTCATTAGTTTTACTAATGCTTACTATAGGGATTTGTTGAATAATCATTCCCCCTAAGAAGATTTGGCACTACCTAGTGTAGATGAAGTAGGCCAACCCTCAAACCTTATTAATTTTATGGTTTCTAATATGATAAAATTAAACACTATAGATAGGTTAAGGAGCTAATTAAATCTCCATACTACTTTTATTCTTTACGATGAAGAAAAAGAATCTATTGCTTGTTTTTGCTTTAAGTGTAGGTATTTATCCTACATTTATAATCAGATTTAGATGCTTTGTCACATGTCTTCTCTAGGCTTTAGCTTGTAAGATTTGATTTGGTTTTTGTAGAACAATAATAAATAGAAAGGTGAGTTACTGGGGCTTAATATTGCCTTTGGTAATACAACATATGCCTTATGGAATGAAAGAAATAAGAATATATTTAAAAAAATGATCAAGAGAACATTATTTTATTGTTGTTGATAAGATTTACAAGGATGCAAATTTCATCTCTTCAAATCCATCTAATAAATAGGGAATTTTTAGTGATCAAGTGATGCTTTCCTATTAATGATTAGAGAGCTATATCCTAAGCCCAAAACATACTTAAGGAACTATTTCCTAGAGGATAGTTGCTTAAATGTTCATTGAAGATATAATGAATCATATTAATTTAATATAAAAATTAGAGTATAATATAGTTAGAGAAGTGCTCTAAAGGCAATCTCCTTTAGCCCTTATTGTACAAATCTTTATGATTAATAAGAAGGCATTTTTCATTAATTTTATGTCATGTTCTTTATAAATTGATAATGATCTTAAATCGAATTAATGAAGTCCTCTATACATTACATAACATGAAGGAAATCATGATAAGATCATGATAATGAGATTCTTATTATGTATAATTATATTAGTATCTAAATTATCCCTCGTTATAGGATTAATAAGATAAGACATTATTAATCTGGATAGACTAGCACATATTATACTCCTTGATTGGATCAAACAGTAGATCTCATAAGTTGAAAGCATAAGTTATTTAGAGTTAATATGTGGATGCTTACTAAGAGTACTAAGTACATTAGATGACCTGCTATAAGACAATCATATGGAAAATCTATTCTAATGCTAATGATAGTCTCATCATAGTAATGGTGAAATATCCCTAGAATTGAGATGCTAAAGGATATCTTGGATATTGATCATGTACTTTAACTCCATTCCTCATTGGCTCTCAAAGGTTGCTTAGAGGCTGGTGATTGGGTACAGCTTGAGGTATTCGAAGGTAATTGAGTAGCCAATAAAGGATTCACCACTTTAATAGAAGGAGATGATACCAAGGCCTCTTGTCGGGGTCATTACTCGGGAATCACTGGCCAGAGTGGAAATGTCATGAAGATAGTACTCAGGGACAAGAACTAACATCATTTGTGATAGGTGTGATGTAGTTAGTCTAGAAGAAGTTGACACTTCAACGATACTCTAAACCAAGTAGGGTATAGATGGTGAAAGGACAAATTGCACGAGAACATTCTCTATAGAAGGGTTCGTAGTCAAACCACTGACTTTCTAGTTAATTTGGGGGTCATAATGTGTTGCTAGATACCGCTCATGACATGTTTGAATTAAGTGTTAATTCAAGTCACCAATATAACCAAGAACTTAATGGGTCACACACATTGGAGATGCAAAGAATGAGTAAAATGGTTTTGGATGGGAATCCAAGATATGCGGATAAATGAATAAGCTACATAAGTGTGGTAGTTTGATTGTGAAAAAAATTATCTCTTTAAGAAGGGGTGAACGTTTTCATGCATATTAAGTGAGATCAATGGCCATTTAATTCCGACAAACTCTCTCCATTGATGTTGGGGGTTAAAGGAAGGCCAAAGGGTGTAAAAACATCAATTTTTGTACAAGTGTTATGTGAAAAATAGAGAGACATTTAGTGAAGTGCTTATCATCTTCTCTCACTCTCTACAAACCTTCTCTCAAGAATACACATCAATAGCTAGCACTTTTGTGTGTGTTCTACCATTTCCTTGGAGGTTTCTTTCTTCTATCTTTGTGTGGACTATGATTGAGGCAATCTAGCTTGGTTGTTGTGGTTTATGACAACCCGATGTGGGAAAGGTACACACATGTTATTCATGTTTTGATTTACTACATCTAATGACACATGTTTGATTCTGTATTTTTTGAGGTTTGTTTTATTTTACACTATGAATGTTCTAATTCTTGACGCATGTGATGCATAATCAAAACCCTTTAGTGGTATCAGAGAAAGGTTTGTGCCTATTAGATGTAGTTTCATTACATATGCAATAGGATTGCATGGTTAAGACAACTTAGGATTTGTTGTGTAAAATCTGCAATTAAATTATAAAACGTTGTTTTCATGAATTACTTTCACTTATTTGCTCATGAGACGTTTCTAGATGATTTTAGTGATTGAAAATTAATTTTAATGTGATTAACATATTTATTTTCGAATTTTATACAACTTGTATGAAAACAGTTTTCCTGCAGAAGATAAGATGTTAGTTGGCTGAATTATTGAGGATGAACATGTTTTACTTGGAATTTGATTCTGGAAAAATTATGTAAACATATGTAGAATGTGTTTAATTCTCTGAAATTTTTATAGAATTAATTAAAATTGTTTTAATTAAAATTTTCAAAAAGTACACAGATCTGGTTGGTTTTGTTGAAATTGATGGAACTATTTTGTTTGATAATTTTGTATGTGTGTGTTTCAGTTCCAGAACCTTAAAAATATTTTTTTGTCATAAAAACATGTTATAGAATTAATTAAAATTGGTTCTCAAAATTAGATTTTTGGAAGTATTTTAGATGTCAAATTTGTCATTTTATGCGTCTAGGTGTAGTTTCAATTATCTTGATAATTTTGGGTGATTCCAAAATTATTTTGATGAACTTGAAATGACTTGAAGTTGCATGGAATGATGATTTCATGTTTCAAAATTTTTGGAAATTAATTTTGAATTATTTTAAGTAAAGCATAGAATTTTCTAGTATGACTAGAAAGTGGCATGTGTGATAAAATTAAAGTGTTTAATTTTGACGTCAGAAAAGTATTTTAAGATGAGTTAATTTTGTACTAATTTTTGGAAAATTGAAGTTTAATTTAATCTGATTAATAGTAAATTCAAAATTGGAAATGACATGCAAAATTAAATTTTAACCAAGATTAGCAATTCGATTTAAGAGTTGAATCGACTAGGATCTATAAGTTGTCATATCCAAAATTTATATGCGTTATTTGATGCATTAGAGAATGCACGCTATGATTTTGTGTGGGCTTATGTGATGGATGATTATAGACTTAAGTCCAATTTGATTGGGGTGTCTATATCATGTCATATAGTGTTATATATATATGTGTGTGTGTGTGTGTGTGTGTGTGTGTGTGAGTGTGTGTGTGTGTGTGTGTGTGTGTGTGTGTGTGTGTGTTGTGAAATATATAAGACCATCTTAGTTAAATGAGACCTAAGTAGAAACCTCTCACTTAGAATGTTAAAATTAACAGTTTCAATTAATATGTTGAGAACTATAATTCTTTTAGAGTTAGGGTTATTAGACAAACCCAAGCCCACTCTACAAAAGTATGTTCGAACTATAGAAATAGAGTTTTTGGATTAATGAGTTAGTTTTAACTAAAATTGTTGATTTGTTGGGCAAACTCAAGGTGAACGTGGACAAAGGCAAAGTTGGGTAGTGTACATGAGATGTGCATGCATCAAAAGTTAATAGCCTAATGTGTGTGTACACATTAACAGTTGATAGCACTAGATTCGATAGTTGCATTATAAAAGTAATTGGTATGAACGATACCTACCGATTGATCTAGGGTGGCTTGTTGAGCAAACCTAAAGTCATTCCTAGAGATATTGGATATTGACTTATATACAAGTTCTATCGGATTCATATTGAGGGTTATGGATTCGCAAGAAAATAGTGGGAGCCATAATATGTGTTAATGAAGTCCTAATTGTTAAGCATTTACATACAGTCTAACATAATCTCTTTTTGACATTTCAGTTACCAGAATCAACACCATGACAACTGGTATAAACTTATGCTCACTGATAGAAGCCAAAAAGTTAACTGAGCCAAATTTCTTAGACTAGTTTAAGAATTTGAGAATAGTTCTCAAATCAGAAAAATTAGGCTACATCTTAGACTAACCACTTCCCTATCCCTCTATTGCTGATGTTTCCGATAGGGATCAGCAGGTATATAGAAAGCATCTCGATGATAATGAGATGGCTTGCTGCATCATGCTAGCAACTATGTCACCAAAGTTGCAAAGGAAACATAAGGCTATGGATGCTCATACCATAATATATCATCTGAGGGATCTGTTTGATGAGCAAGAAAGGTCTGACAGGTTCAAGACCTTGAGATTGCTCTTCCGTTCTAAGATGGCTAAGGGGACATCTCTAGTGCAGTATGCACTGAAGATGAATGGCTACGTTGAGAGGTTGGCCTCCTTGGGTTTCCTGATGGATCATGCATTAAGTATAGACTTAATTATGACTAGTTTGACTAGTAGTTATTTATAATTTATGCTTACCTATAGGATGAGCTAGATATCCACCACGAGGCATGAATTGACCAACTTGCTCAAAACAATTGATTCATCTGTTAAGAAGGGCAATAAGGCTATGATTTTAGCTGACTCTTTTGGTTCGAGGAAGAAATACCAATGAGAAAAAGAAGTCTACAAGGTTTAAGGGAGGTGTGGCCAAGAAGAAAGCTAAGGAGAATGCCCCTAAGGGAACATGCTTCCACTATGGTAAAGATGGCCATTGGAAGAGGAACTGTAAGGCCTATCTGGAGTCACTGAAGTAGAAGAAGGCATCAGATGCCCCATCTACTTCAGTTATGTTTGTTATTGATAGTAATACTGTTTCTAATAGTAACATATAGGTATAGTATACCAAATGTGGCTCACACATATGTACTAATATGCAGAGTCTCAGGAACGATAGATAACTCAACAAGGGAGAGTCGGACCTGCACATGGACAATGGAGCAAGATTTGTTGCATTAATAGTTGGAACTTATGTATTGACACTCCCTAGTAAGCTTGTAATATAATTGGATGATTGTTTTTATATACCTGTATCAACTAAGAATATTATTTCAGTTTCTAATCTTAATAAAGCTAGTTTCCATTTAAATTTTAGCAACAATGGTTGTTCTATTAACTTGAATGGAATGCTTTATGCTATTGATACATTATGCAATAGGATATACATATTAGATATGTCCAATCTAGTTTTAAATATTAATAACAATAAAAGACAAAAATGAGATAATGTGAATCATCGTACTTATAGCATTGTCGCCTTAACCATATAAGTGAGAGATGTATGAATAAACTACATATGTGTGGTAGTTTAGGGTCATTTTATTTTTACTTATATGACATATGTGAATCTTGCTTATTTGATAAGATGACAAAGTTATCCTTTAAGGGAAGGGGTGAACGAACTACTGGGCTATTGGACTTAATACATTCAGATATGTATGGTCCGATGTCCATACATACAAAAGGTGGTTTCATATACTTCATTACCTTTATCAATGGTTATTCACGATATAGGTATGTGTATCTTTAGAGATACAAATATGAGGTTTTTCAAAAGTTCAAAGAATTTAGAAATGAAGTAGAGAAACAACTAGGCAGAAGTATTAAAACACTTCGATCAGATCAAGGTGGTGAATACTTAAGCCAAGATTTTCTAAATTATCTCAAAGATAATGAGATAGTATCCCAGTGGACTCTTTAAATGCCACAACATAATGGTGTTACAGAAAGGAGAAACCGAACCTTGTTGGACATAGTGAGGTCAATGATGGGATTAGCAGATCTACCAAAATTCTTTTAGGGATATGCACTCGAGACTGATATTATGTGTTAAACATAATTCCTTCAAAGTCAGTTGATGTTACTCTATATGAGATGTGGACTAATAAGAAACCTTATCTTTCTCATATAAAAGTTTGGGTTTGTTCATCTTATGTGAAGTGGATTCACTCAGATAAGCTAGAAGCTAATTCTGACAAGTGTTTATTTGTAGGTTATCCTAAAGAAACGATAGGATATTAATTTTACAATATTTTGGAACAAAAAGTGTTTGTTACAAAGCATGTTTTTAGAGAAAAAGTTTCTTCTAAAAGAAGACAGTGGGAGCAAAATTAAACTTATGGAAGTTCAAGATGCTTAAATAGATCAGATTAATTGCAATGCTTAAATAGATGCAGATTAATTGCCCGAACCTAAGACTATTGTGCATAATGATGAAACAATAGTTCAACCTTCTGACACACAAGAAGTTCATAGGTCAAGTAAGGTACATCATGTTCCAAAGAGATACGGATTTATAATAAGTGAACATAATGATGCATTGCTCATAGAAGACAATGAGCCTACTATATATGTAAAAGTTCTAAAGAGTTCAGAACCTAACAAATGGCTTGAAGCCATGAAAGTCAAAATGGATTCCATATATGAAAACCAAGTATGGACTTTGATAGATCCACCCAAAGGAATAAAACCCATAAGGTGCAAATGGGGTTTTCAAGAAGAAAACCGATATGGAGGGTAATGTAGTTACCTATAAAGTTAGGTTTGTAGCTAAAAATTATCATAAAAAATAAATAGTTGACTATGACAAAACATTTAAGCTAATAGCTATGCTTAAATCCATTAGGATGCTCTTGGCCATTGTTGCTCATTGTGATTATAAGATATGGAAAATGGATGTGAACCTTAATGGAAACCTAACTGAGGATGTGCACATGACTCAACCCAATGGTTTCATATCCAAATATGGCAACAAGGTATGCAAGCTTCAAAAATCTATTTATAGATTGAAGTAAGCATCTAGGAGTTGGAATATTTGATTTGATGAGACAATCAAAGAGTTTAGTTTCTAATAAACTCCAGATAAACCTTGTGTGTATAAGAAGGTTAGTGGGAGTGTAATTATATTCCTTGTGTTATATGTAGATGGCGTACTAATAATAGGAAATGATGTCTCAACTTTATAATCAGTCAAGATTTGGTTGTCCAAGAATTTCTCCATAAAAGATCTTGGAGAAGCAATTTATATTTTGGGGATAAGAATCTATAGAGATAGGTATAAGAAGTTGCTTGGTTTTTCTCAGTCTACATATATAGATAAGATGCTAAAGAGGTTTAGTATGGAACAGTCCAAGAGAGGTTATCTTCCCATAACATACGATTACACTCTTGAAATCTATATGTCCAAAGACACAAGATGAGAGGGATCGCATGAATTTGATCCTTTATGCTTTGGATATAGGATCAATAATGTATGCTATGTTATGTATGAGACTTGATGTATCATATGCTCCAAGTGTTACAAATAGATACCAGTTAGATCCTGGTGAGGGTCATTGGGTAGTTGTCAAGAATATCCTTAAGTACTTGAGAAGAACTAAGGATGTATTCTTGATATATAGAGAAGGAGAACTTGTTATGAGCGGGTATACAGATGCTAGCTTCCAATCTAATAGGGATGACTCATAATCCCATTCAGGATATATTTTTACACTAAATAGTGGAGCAGTTAGTTGGAAGAGTTCCAAACAAGAGATAATTGCAGATTCAACAACTAAAGCATAGTACATTGTTGCTTCAGAAGCAGCAAAGGAAGTAGTTTGGATAAAGAAGCTCATTATGGAACTTGGATTGGTTCGTAGCATTGTTAACCCAGTACAGTTGCATTGTGACAACAATGGTGCCATAGAGCAAGCAAAGGAATCAAGGTCTCATAAAAAATCCAAACATGTACTCAGGCGATACCATTTGATTAGAGAAATTATTAGTAGAAATGATGTCAAGATAGAGAGAGTGCCCACAAATATGAATATTGTTGATCCTTTGACTAAGCCAATTCCCCAAAAGAGATATTATTCTAATGTACTTGCCTATGGTATTAGATACAAAGATGATTGGCTTTAGTGCAAGTGGGAGGTTGTTAGAGAAGTCTCTAAAGGCAATCTCCTTTAGCATTTATTATACAAAGCTTTATGATTAATAAGAAGGAATTTTTTGTTAATTTAATGTTCAAGTTCTTTATGAATTGATAATGATATTAAATCAAATTAATGAAGCCTTTGATACATTACATAGCATGAAGAAAATCATGATGAGATCATGATAATGAGATTCCTATCATGTCTATTTATATTAGTATCTAAATTATACCTAGTCATAGGATTAATGAGATGGGGCATTATTAATCTGGACAGACAAGCACATGTTATACTCCTTGATTGGATCAAGCAGTGGATCTCATAAGTTATAAGCATGAGTTGTTTAGAGTTAATATGTGGATGCTTAATAAGAGTAGTAAGTACATTAGATGGCCTGTTGTAAGACAATCATATGGATAATCTATTTTAGTATCAATGATAGTCTCATCATACTAATGGTACAAATATCCTTAGACTTGAGATGCTCAAGGATATATTGGATACTAATAATGTACTTTGACTCTATTCATCATTACCTCTCAGAGGTTGCTTAGAAGGTGGTGATTAGGTACAACTAAAGGTATTCAAAGGTAATTGAGTAGCCAATAAAGGATTCACTACTCCTGATAGAAAGAGATGATACCCACGGCCTTTTATCGGGGTCATTACTCGAGAATCTCTAGCCAGAATGAAAATGTCATGAAAATAGTCTTCAGGGACATATCCAATTGAGTAATGAGCCTCGGGGATAAGAACTAACATCACTTGGGCTAGGTGTGACGTAGTCAACCTAATGGGTGTTGACACTTTTAACCATACTCTGAACCAAGTGGGGTATAGATGCCGAAAGGACGAATTGCATGGGAGCATTATCTATGAAAGGATTCCTAGTCAAACCACTGACTTTCAGGTTAATTGGGCGGTCATAAAGTATTGCTAAATACAGCTCAAGACTTGCTTGAATTAATTGTTAATTCAAACGGCCAATTTAATCGGGAACCTAATGGGTAACACACATTGGAGATGCGAAGAATGAGTAAAATGGTTTTGAATGAGGATCCAAGATATGAGAGATTTATGACTAAGCTACATAAGTATGGTAGTTTAGGGTCTTTTGATTATGAATCAGATGACACATGTGAATCTTGCTTATTAAGAAAGATGACAAAATTACCCCTTAAAGAAGGGGTGATCATTTTCATGCATATTACGTGGGATCAATGGCCATTTAATTCCCACTAACTCTATCCATTGATGTTGGGGGTTAAAGAAAGGCCAAAGGATATAAAAATACCAATTTTTGTGCAAGTGTTGTGTGAAAAATTGAGACTTTTGGTGAAGTGTTTATTATCTTCTCTCACTGTCTATAAACATTCTCTTAAGAACACACATCAATTGCTAGCACTTTTGTGTGTGTTCTACCATTTTCTTGGCTGTTTCTTTCTTTTATCTTCATGTGGATTATGCTAGAGACGGTCTAGCTTGGTTGTTGTGGTTTACAACAACTTAATGTGGTGAAGAGATTAAAGATAGAAGGAGATCATCGGTAAAGGTACACACATCTTGTTCATGTTTTGATTCACTACATCTAATGACGCATGTTTGATTCTGTATTTTCTAGGTTTCGTTTTATTTTCTGCCATGTATGCTTTGATTTTTTATGCATGTGGTGCATAATTGAAACCCTACACATACTATGTGTATCCTGTCATATTTGTGATCTTAGCCATTTAGTTTACAATATGATATAATTTGTGAAGTTAGCTAGTAATTAATGTCCTACTCATCCCATAAAATAATAATTCAATAAAATTCTTTAATTTAAAAAACATAAACTTTATGATTATGAAAGTAGAAATTCAATGGTGAACGGGAAAGTAAATATTTTAGATTTTATTTAAAAATATAATAAATAATTCTTAAATGTAAATGATATTTTCTCAATTTTTAAATCACATTTATCCACAATATAAGTTTACTTAATTAACTCCAATTTTTTCTTGCAAAATTGTATTGATAATTGATATATATATTAATATATTTCTCCACATAAATTTAGTGCATCATAATAATTTTACCTATTTTTTTTAGTAAAGTAAAATTATTTTTTTAAAAAAGAGAGCAAGTTTGAACTAAAAAAAGTTACTTGACTTGAATTTGGATTTTTATGTTTTAAACCTAAATGTATTTCTTTTTAATTTTGGGACTTCTGTCCTAATTTGCTTACTTAAGAGTTATTAAATAAAGGGGAAGATCTAAGCTACCTTTCTTAATTTGAATTGTTTAGATTGTAAAAAACTTTAGTAAAGATTTAAGATTATGAATTGAGTGAACTTTGAGAGAAATATGTGAGGGAGTGTTTTTGTCATTAATGTTTTCTGGCAAGCACATTTTATCTCAAACTTGAAATAGAAACTTATCTAGAGACATAGAAGTGTGAGTGAGGAGGAAAGAGTGGGGATATATTGATAGTCCATCATAAATGTAATACAGGGCCAATATTTTAACAATTTGATGAAGTTAGGGATAGGTTGGGGAGACATAATGTTACATAGCTAGCAGACAACATAACTCATCTATAGTAACTAGGATGGTTGATTTTAAAGTGTAAAATAAGGTTGAGGGTGCTACTGACTACTTAGGAGAGTTGAACTTAAAGGGTGATGAAGGAAAAAGAGGTAGAAAAGGAAGTGAAATTGGAAGGAAAGGATGAAATAATTTTGGATAGGCTATGAAAGATGGTATAGTAAATAATGATATGAGTAACATTAAGATGACAATATCATTAGGATAAATCTTGATGCTTACTTGGAATGCAAGAAACATGTTGAATTATTTTTTGACTAGTATAACTTTTTATAAGAGAAAAATGTTAATTTGGCTACTACGATTTTTGGTGACTATGTTATGTATTAGTAGGATCAACAAATTCTTACGAGGAGGAGGAACTAAGAGTTGCTAATTAGAACTTGGGAGGATATGTAATTGGTGATGAGGAAGCATTTTATCCTATGTTTCTTCAGTAGAGAGCTCTATCAAAGGTTATAAATGTTAACTTAAGATTCTAAGAGTGTAGAAGAGTACTAGAAGGAGATGGAGGTTGCAATAGCTAAGGTGAACATGGAGGAATATTGGAATGTGACAATGAATTATTTTATTTTATGGGCTAAACCTAAATAAAAATGCCATAAAGCTATACCACTATGTGGAGTTGGAGGATGTAGTGCATCTGGACATAAATGTAGAATGATAGCTTAAGAGGAGGCCTTTTAACCATTTTGATATTTATAGTGTAATTTCTTCATCATAGAACAAAATGAAAAGTGAAAAGGAAGAAAAATCTCTAAAGTCGAACCTGGAGTCACCAGATTGAAATTACACAAGCCATATGGAGGAAAAACTATGACTAATTCTACTTTAATGAATAAGAACCAAGATTTCAAGCTCTTTAAGTGTTTAGGGAGAGGAAATATATCTTTATAATGTCCCAAAAAGAGAGTGATGGGAGGATTGAGAATATTTGTTTTAGAGTAAAGTGGGGGTAGATTATGAGAAAACTAATTAGAGGATGCTAGTGACGATGAGTGTATAATGAACCCCAAAAATGGAAGGTTGTTGGTCCCCAGGAGAGCATTAAGTATGTATGTGAGAGGGAGATGTTAATAAATAGAGAGGCAATCCCTTCCATACAAGTTTTACCATCAAGGATCAAATGTATATTATAATCATAGATGAAGGGATTTGTGCTAATATAGCTAGTGTTGAGTTAGTGGAAAAAATGGGATTGCCCACTATAAAGCACACTAAACCATACAATCTACAATGGTTCAATAAGAGTGAGACGGTTAGGGTAAATAAGTAGATGTTTATTTTTATCAATAGGGAAGTATAAGGATGAGGTGTTGTTTGATGTGGTTCCTAAATAAAAAAGACACATTCTTTTGGAATGTCTTTGGAAATTTAATGGGAGAGCGATATATGATGAGTGTAAGAATGTATATTCCTATAAATGTAAAATCAATTCCTATTGCTCCTTTGTTACCTAAGTAAGTTTATAAAGATCAATACAACATTTAGTAGAGAAGAAAAAGAAGATTAAAGGGAAAGAATTGAGAGAAAGCATCGTGGAAAACTTTAAATTCCTTGAATAAAGTAAAAATGTAAAGTAAATTTAAGGGAAAAGGAGTGACTTTGGTAAAAGAATAGGAGATATGAGAGATGTATTCTTAGCAAAAAGCCAAAGCCAAAATGCTTTTTGATTTTATAGATGAAAGTGTTGATTTGAGGATAAAAATTAATTTGAAGAGGGGAGAAATGATGGGAACCAAGCACTGACTCAACCTACCTGGGTTTATGCACAAGGAATATATGAAGAGCGACTTGGACAACTTATGAAAGGATTAATTCAAATGCCAAAGCAAGTTCTAGATCATTAGAAGAACACTAGAGTGGCGTTAGGATGGACAAAGAAGCTCTCAATGATTTAATAGTGATCTTTGTGCAAGAATAGAAACTTTGCTACTTAAGAGATTGATGTCATGCCTACAATTTTGATTTAAGCGAAGGAGCAAGTTTTGGAAAAAAAGGTTACAGAATTTAACCAATATCGAACTAAAAAGTAAGTCAGCTTTAGTTTTTTGCTAAGTTTATAGATTGGAGAAGCATAAACAAACTAGAGTTAGAGTTGAATTTTCAATCGATGTCAAATTCATCTTTATTACTTTCACTGAGAGTTCAAGAACAAAAAATGGTGTAAGCTTTAAAAGTTAGACAAGCTTTAAATTAATTTTTTATTAATTTTTGAATTTCGATCTTCTATTTAGATAAGTATTGAATTATTTTTCAAACTTATTTTTTTCCTAAGTGGACTGTGTCAAGGTTATTACATTTTTTAAGGAGTCTAGTTCTTAGGGTTTTGTGTTTCCAGTGTTTTAGGCCCATATGTGTTTATCTTATAGATGTAAAGGGAAACCTATCATTATTATTGATCAATCAAACATATAAGAGAAACAAGCTTATATTTTGGAAAAATTCCTTACTAACAAAATAATTTAGATAAAATGATGTGGTTTTATTGTAGTAGAAGACTGATGGAATCATTACTGGTATGCATAACTAATGCAACCTTATTGCATGCTTGATCCCTTAACACAAGCTATATTTTAATTACATCAATTGTTCGAAAAGGGGTTGGATTTGAAAGTTTCCTCTAGTAGGGAGTGAGGTTTTCTAGCAAAGTAAAAGAGACACAATCCTGTCTCTTAGAGCTTATCTTTAGCAAGATTTCTTTGTTTTTCAATTTAACTATCTATAGACCAGGTGACACTCATTCCTTCAAATATGGGATTACTTTAAAAATGCCTAAATCATGCAAAACCTGAGTGAAAGCATCAATGTAATTTTGCTTGCAACCATTATAAATAGCGCAATGATACAACACTGGGGCTAAACTCTGCTGATTCTTATAGTAAATCATGATTGCTTTGTCCCATGTAAGCTTATTTTTGTACTAATCAGTTGACAAAGCCATCACTCTTTCAGTGGAAGAGTAATATCATTCACTAAATTCAGCTTCTCCACATCCTCCATTTCGGTTGAAGTCCTTCTAAGTTAAATGTGATTCTCTATCCCTGAACGAATCACCTCTTATTGATGTGCTCTTTATGGTAATGTTAACATTGCTCTTTATAAAGTAATTATCAGCAATACAGTATTGATCACCAATTAAACCGTTGTTCCCATCATTAGGTTTGAGGCTTGGACCATACTTTCGTACATCTACATTAATATTAGTTGCTAACAATATAAGAAAAAAGACTAAGACAAATCCAAAACCTTCACGTTGCTTCATTTTCATAAATATTAACTAATGGTGGTTCTAATCTAATCAATAGCTTTATTTGGAGGTTATTAAGGGACAGTGCATAAACTTTAGGCATATATAGATGGTGGGGAGATACGTGAGGACAAGTTTGAGCTGAAATTACAAAATCTCAAAAGTACCTACATTGTTCTTACAATTATACTGTATTGAAATGTTAGATATCTCAAAACATAAATAATTTCTCCTATACAATAAGTTAAAAAATTTTCCAATTCCTCTCTGTTGGTATATACGATTGATGGTTATCCACCCATGACAATAACCAATATTCAAATTCAAGTCTTGGGATGAGGTAATTGTTGTTAGTTACTATATGATAAAACATGTTATCTCAATCATCCCTATCTATTAACCGCTTGATTAGTTTTCACTTTATAAGTACTTATAGAATGTATTTGAGAAATTAACCAAAAAGATAGTGATTGACTAAAAGGTTACAGTTTAAAAACTGAGTGGTTAGTTATTGGAGAATCACCATCCCTCATTGTTGATTGAGCAAAGATACTTGAATCGATGGAATTAAGTTGAACCTCTCATAGATTCAACATACCGTGACTCAGGAACATCGTAAAAGAATCCTCCTTTTTTTGCTTTTGCTGTTTATAGTAAGTTTCTTTATGAAACTTCATTAGTATCAGAGCCTGGTCATGATTCTTTTCATGTTCCTTGGTGAATCTAGATATGTTGTGCATGGTCTCATTTTAATAGAACATCTTGAAGCATAAAACTTTAATGTCTTACTATTAAAATATTTCACATATGTATGATGATGCACATGATAACATAACATCATGTATGTTATTTGTTATTTGTGATATGTTTATGTGAATTTTATATCTATCGAATATGATTGATCTTATCACAAGAAAACAATTAACATGCCACATAAATATGTAACATACTGATTTGTGACATTATTCGCATAATATGATGTGAACTAATATTATGCGAACTAACCCACTGATATGGATGTCATTGGAAACTAGATTTTGATACAATTCTAATAGTATATTAGGTGCACAAATCAGAGTTTTTGTTAAAAAAATATGATTGTTTCAATGTTTAAAGAGTTTTGGTAAAACTCATAATTACCACAGACCCCACATGATGATATATGATAAGAAATATGTTACGGGAGTCAAATGTTCTATGTCTTGATTGATAAAGAGCGGACCCCACATATTTCTTAAGAAAGAAAATGACAAGTTTTATTACTATGTCATGCTCAATTTTATTTTAGTTTTTGTTACACTACTGTTCAAAGAAAATAATATCTTGAACATAACAAACCAATGGAAAGTTAGTGGGAGTTTTAAATGTCATATTCTACTTATTTATTTATTTTCTATTTGCATGAAAATTGAAATAAATGTCAATATATATATATATATATATAATTTTAGAAAATTTTTAAAAAATATTCTTGCTATTTTTGAC
>JAOQML010164025.1:0-13183 GCA_027568935.1 Erythroxylum urbanii
ACCTGGACCCGTTTCACTGGTCCGACCCGTTCTCTGGAAACGGGATGTTACAAAGCATGTCACACCCTTGAGTCCATTCTCACGGGCGTGAGAAGGGACAATTGTCCTATTTAACCCTAGTTTTAAACTATAAAGGGTAATGTTTGAAGGCAGAAAAAACTCTTTATGGACAGAAGTAAAACCTTACTTTTCTTCGTTCTTAGTTTTTCAACACTAATAGAGGTGATGATGGCTGATGCTTAGAGCTTAAAGGAGAAGATGGAAAGCTAACTTCCCGATGCTAGTTTGGAGGTGCAATCGACTCCGAGGAACACATTAAGCATAAAATCATTGTGTATCATTTCTTTCCCTCTTTTAGGAATGTTTACGTTATCTTGAGATTAATGATTGGGTATTGTGTAAGAATGCTTTTGGTGCTCTATTGAATTGTTTTTCATGAAAACCCATTGCTAGAATTTGAATGTGATATGTAATAATCGTGTTAAAGGTCGTATGTGGCAACTAACAGTGTTGAATTGCTAGGGATAATATAGCATAAGTTAAATAATCCGAGCTTGTGTGATTATTGCTTAGATTGGTCCATTTTTCTCACTTGTAATTTGACTATCTGGATAAACTTAGAGAGCTTGTTCTAGGTTTCCCAATAGTTGAGGTTGATTAAAGAGCTTGTTTTAATTAACTATGACTTAAGGAAAAATTAGATTAACAAAGTTTATTGTTAGTTCACGACTAATAGTTTAGAAAAAGGAGTGAGGACAATAATGTAATGATAAAATGTGCGTAAGCCAAGATTAAACCAAATAACCGGGTTTTACACATAATTATCACTCGTCATTTTTAACTGTTTTTGATAAATTGCTTGTGTTACTTTAAATTTATTTTGTTATCTCAATTAAATCTACCCAAAAGCCCCTATTTTATTTATTTTACACTAATTATTTCATTACAGAAATTAACCAAACATTTCCTATGGATACGATCCTAACTCACCACAACTACAAATTTTAGTATACAGAGTTAGGTAAGTTTTGCAGTGCACTCGACATGCATTGTCAAATTTTGACACCGTTGCTGGGGAGTGTGGTGATTTAATTTTTGTTCTTGATTTTAGTTGGTATTTTGTGTATATATTTCTTTATAATTGTTTCTTTTTTTTATTTATTAATTTTTAAACGTTTGTTAGTGTTGGTGTATGGTAGTGACCAGATCTCTTTATGAAAAACTTGAGTAACTTGATCTCGAGGTCGAGAGGACACTATGGAGATTAAGAAGAGAAATAAGAATAACTTCAAAATTAGAACCAGAACTTGAATCTGAAGATACTGTGGCAAATCTAAGAATGCTAAGGGATTTAACTACACTAGAACTAACTCAAAGACCTTTGTGCATTACATTTCCAAATTTTACTGAGCATGTTACTTTTAAGTTAAAGTCTAGATTAATACATTTATTACCAAATTTTTATGGTCTTGCAGGTGAGGATGCGCATAAGCATCTGAAGGAGCTAGATGTGGTCTGTCTGAGTATGAAACCTCCTGAGGTGACAGATGAGTAAATCATGTTGAGGGCCTTCCCGTTCTCACTAAAAGATGCAACAAAGGATTAGTTGTTTGATTTACCTACTAGGAATGTGAATACTTGGTTAGAGTTTAAGAGACTGTTCTTAGAGAAATAGTTTCTAGCATCAAAGACAACAAGTATTCAGAAGGAGATATGTAGCATCAAGTAGCATAATGGAGAGTCTCTTTACAAGTAGTGGAAGAGTTTTAAGAAGTTATGTGCCAAATGTGCACAACATAACATTCCAGAGCAACTTCTTATCTAATATTTCTACAAAGGATTACTATAGATGGAGAGGAGTTTGGTTGATACGGCGAGTGGTATGACACTTTGTAAGAAGACTTCCATTGAAGCTAGGATTCTACTTGAGTAGATAGCCACTAGCACTCAACAATTCGGCAATCACAACAATGTTCAATGAGTAAATGAGGTAAGTATTTCATCTATTAAACATCGTTTAGATGAGCTAAAATCTTTTGTTAGACATATTATAGTTAAATAGGCTCAGGTAAATGTATGTGGAATATGTTAGAACACCAGCCATCCGACTGATAAGTGCCCGACAATACAAGAGGGAAGTATGGAGTATGTGAATGATGCAGGAGGGAGCTTTCTGAATCAATACAACCTATACTCGCAAAGGAATAACCTAAGCTGGAAGGATCATCTCAATTTAAGTTACGGAGGGAATGAGCAACATAATTGCTTCCAGATCGATCGTAATGAGAACAACAATTTCAACCAAAATCGCAAAAAGCACAAGGAGCATCCTCTTCTAGTTTAGGTATATATCTTGAAAAATTTATCAAGACCTCTACTGCTAACAATCTTTGACTTAGTCAGAGTGTGCAGCAACTTAGTCAAGGTATGCAACAACTTCAACAGAGTATGATGCAACTTAATCAGAATATGCAACAACTTGAGCATGAGACAAAATTGAGCATACATAACGTGGAAAACCAAATAGGCTAGATAGCAATAAGGCTCAACCGTTTAGAATCACAAAGTGAAGGAAAGCTGCCATCCCAACTGACGTGAACTTGAAGAATGTCAGTGCTATAACCCTGAGGAGCGGACAAGAGATTGAGGGTTCCAAGAGAACTCCAACGAATATTGCTTTTGAGGAAGAGATCAAGAAGGAAATGGGAAAAGGAAAAATCCATCATCAAATACAAAGGTAAATTTCAAAAGATTTAATATCATTAAGACTAACCCTCCATCTTTTCTGAACATATTGACAAGAACTAACAAGGAGGAGAAGGATAAAGAGATATTGGAAAGTTTCCAAAAAATGGAAGTCAACATACCTTTGCTCGATGCAATCAAGCAAGAGCCAAGGTATGCCAAATTTCTCAAGGAACTGTGTACATATAAAAGGAAACTGAGGGATGATGAAAAAGTGATGATGGGTGAGAATGTGTCCATGGTTTTTAGAAAGAAAATACCTCCAAAATGCCAAGATCTAGGTATGTTTACCATTCCTTACAAAATTGGTAATACTATGATCAATATAACTATGTTGAATTGGGAGCTTCAATTAATGTGATGCCTCCTTCAAATTATGCTTTTTTGAATTTGAATCCTTTGAAAGAAACGAGTGTTATCATACAATTGGTTGACCATACTAATGCTTACCCTGATGATGTGGTTGAGGATGTTTTGGTGCAAGTAAATAAGTTAATGTTTCTTACAGATTTTTATATTGTTGATATGAATGATGATACTTCATACAACCTGATACCTATCTTGTTGGGGCAGCCGTTTCTCAATACAACTCAAATTAAGATAGATGTTTGTGAGGGTACCGTCATGATGGAATTTGATGGGGGAAGTGATTCATTTCAATAAATTTAATGTTATGAAGCATCCTTTTGATGATCAATATGTTTTCTCTATTGACGTGATTGATCCTTTGGTAAAAGAAATGTTTAAATTAAGTTGCAAAGATCATTTAGAAATAGTATTAACTGAGAAAATGGAAGCAAAATCCAACAATGATATCGAAGTGGGAGAGGAGTTAATGGAAATGGCAACTGCTTTAGAATCATTGGAGAATTCTCTAAAAAGTTATGATTTGGCTTCTGTGAATTATCTAAATCTCACCACAAGTTGTTACCTTTTGATGTGTAGGTGTTGGAATTGGAACTGAAGCCATTCCTTACCCACCTCAAGTATGCCTATTTGGGAGATAATCAGACTCTCCCAGTTATCATTTCAGTGGAGTTGACTTTGAATTAAGAGGACAGACTAGTTCGAATACTGAGAGAGCATAAAAAGGCCATTGGGTCGATGATTGCATATATTTAAGGAATAAGCCCATCAATATGCATGCATCGTATTTTGTTAGAGGACGATGCATAGTCAGCAAGGTAACCTCAACGTAGGCTAAATCCACTGATGATGGAAGTTGTGAAGAAGGAGGTGTTGAAGCTTCTCAATACTGGGATTATCTACCTGATCTCTGACAGTAAATAGGTAAGTCCTGTCTAGTTAGTTCCAAAGAGGTATGGAATCACTGTTATGACTAATCAAGAAGGTAAGTTGGTTCCCACTAGAATGCAAACTAGGTGGCGAGTGTGTATTGACTATAGGAAATTGAATTCAGCAACTCGTAAAGACCACTCTCCCCTTCCCTTTATTGATCAAATGCTTGAAAGGTTGGGTGGTGATGATTATTATTGTTTTCTAGATGGATTTTCAAGTTATTATGATTATTATTTTTTTCTAGATGGATTTTTAGGTTATTATGATTATTATTGTTTTCTAGATGGCTTTTAGATTCAGATCAAACTGGAAGATCAAAAAAAGAACACTTCACATGCCCATTTAGTACGTTCGCTTACTGAAGAATGCCATTTAGATTATACACCGCACCCGCCACATTCCAAAGATGTCTAATAAGCATTTTTTTTAGTATGATGAGAAGATCATAAAGGTATTTATGGATGGCTTTAGTGTATATGTTTCTTCTTTTGATGAATGCCTTGAGAATTTTGCTATTATCTTATAACGATGCATAGAAACTAACCTTGTGCTGAATTGAGAGAAATGTCATTTTATAATGGATCAAGGTATAGTTTTAGGGTATGTTATATCTACTAGGGATATTGAGGTAGACAAATCTAAAGTTGATCTTATTTCTTCTTTACCTTACCCCTCTACTATGTGGGAAGTACATTCTTTTCTTGGGCATGAAGGTTTTTATCGAAGGTTTATTAAGGGCTTCTCGAAGATAGCCACACCATTATGCAAGCTCTTACAACAAGATGTCTCCTTTAAGTTCGTTGAGAAGTGTAAGGAAGCATTCAAAAAAATTAAGGAGTTTTTGACATCCCCACCGGTGATTCAAGCACCGGATTGGAACTACTCATTTGAGATCATATATAATGTAGGCAATTATGCAATGGGGGCAATGGGAAGAGTTTTACATGCCATTTACTATGCTTCCAAGACTCTAAACCCATCTCAATTGAATTATTCGACTACTGAAAAAGAACTGTTATTTGTGGTTTTTGCTTTAGAAAAATTTTGATCATGTTTGCTTAGTGTTAAAGTCATTGTTTATTCTAACCATTCAACTTTATGATACTTGCTCACGAAGAAGGAAGCAAAACTGAGCATGTTTAGATAGATTCTCCTCCTTTAAGAATTTAACTTGGAGTCAGATATAAGAAGGGGGCAGAAAACGTGGTGGTTGACCATCTCAGCAGTTTGATCCAGGAAAAAGATGACATCCCTTTGCAAGAGACATTTCCATATGAACAATTATTTTCTGCCGATGTGACACCACCATGGTATGCAGACATTGTCAATTTCTTAGTTACTAATGAATTACCTATTAGTTTATCAATAGCTCAAAGGAATAAGCTGCGGAATGAAGCAAAGTATTACATTTGGGATGACCCATATCTTTGGAGGCACTGCGCAAACCAAGTCATCAAGATGTGTGTACCTGAAAGTGAAACACTCTTGATCTTAGCCTTCTTCCATTTTTATGCGTGTGGAGGAAATTTAGTGAAAAAGACAACTAATAAAGTTCTAGAGAGTGGTTTCTACTGGCCATCATTGTTTAAAGAAGCATGTACCTTTTGTAAATCATATGACAGACACCAACAATCTGGTAACCTGTCCCGTAAGGATCAATTTCCATAAACCTCTATCCTTTTTTGTGAAAATTTTGATGTTTAGAGTATTGACTTTATGGGATCGTTCCCTTCGTCTTTTGGCTTTACATATATATTACTTACAGTCGATTATATTTCTAAATGGGTGTAAGCAAAAGCCACTATAACTAATGATGCAAAGGTTATTGCAATTTTTTTTTAAGGATAATATTCTTTCTAGGTTCGAGGTACCAAAAGCAATCGTTAGTGATAGAGGAACCCATTTTTGCAACAAAGTGATGGAGACAATGTTCAGAAAATATCAGATCACACACAAGGTTTCCATTGCTTACCACCCCCAAACTAACAAGCAAGTTGAAGTCTCGAATCGAGAAATCAAGTTGATCCTGAAGAAAACCGTGTAACCCAATAGTAAGGATTAGAGTGTAAGATTAAACGATGCACTAAAGGCCTACATGAAAACTTAGAAAACACCAATTGGAATGTCTCCGTATAGACTGGTGTTTGGGAAGCCATGTCATATTTTGGTAGAGTTACAACACAAGACAAATTGAGCTATAAAAAGATGCAACATGAATTTGGATGATTGCGGGTATGCATAGTTGTAGCTGCAAGAGTTGGAGGAGATGAGGAATGACTCCTACCACAACGCAATGATATATAAGGAGAAGACGATGACTTTTCATGAAAAGATGATTTTAAGGAAAAGCTTCGTTGTGGATCAGAAAGTGCTTTTATATCACTCTAGGCTCAAATTATTCCCAGGTAAGTTGCGCTCCCATTGGTTTTGTCTATTTGTTGTTACTCATGTCTTTCCTTTTGGTGCAGTAGAGATAAGGAGTCTAAAAACTGACAAGACATTCAGAGTGAATGGTTATCATTTGAAACCGTATTATGAAAGCTTCCAAACGGAGGATTTAGAAGTGTTGATGCTAGAAGACGTGACTAGTGTTACTTGATAAAAGCAATAGGGAGTCGAGCCAATGATAATAAACAAAGGCCCTACTTGGGAGGTAACCCAAGGGAAGCCTATTTCTGTTTATTTACATTCTCGCACTTACTATTTTTGTTAAATGCTCCAATTCTTGCATTTGATGTTACATTGGGGATAATGTAAGGTTTAAGTGTGGAGGTGGGGATCTTAGTTTTTATGTATGTTTTTTAGCTTAATTGTGTGGCTTCTTAGGTGGTTTTCAAAATCAAACAAACAAAATCAAAAAATTTATTTTTTATTACTTTTAAGATTATATAATCATAATTAGAGTGTGAATTGACTAGAAAAATTCATGGCAACTTTAGCATGTACTTTTGCTCTTGTGATTGGTCAATGTGCATTATTTTTAGAAGAGTGGTGACTAGTGGTAGACAAAAAAAACTAGTGAGATTTTGAGCCATATTAAACTGACACATCCATATTAGTCTCACTGTCTTTTGTTATGAGTGACTTTCATGACATGTACATCCTGACTTTGCTTTGATTTTCTATTCAAGACCATATTTTTATCACATGCACTGTCATGAAAATGATTAGGCATTCTTTATTGTTTACGAGCTACATTAGTCAAATAACCTCTATGAATTTTCCTTCGTTAACCTCCTTGAAACTTTATTAGCCTTTCTTTTTGTATAAACCTTATTACATGCTTCTAAACCTAACCAAACATCCTACCCGAGCCTTAAAGCTAGTGGAGCATTTGTTGATTATTGATGATTATGGATGTACAAAAGTATAAGTGTGGGGGTGTGCTATGTATGGGATGGTTATTATTGTTGGGATGTTATTTTATGTCATGTTAATGGAATTCCCATGTTGATGTAGCTTCTTTCAATTTTTAAATGAAAAGAAAGAAAAAAAGGAAAGAAATGAAAAGAAAAAGAAAAGAAAGAACAATGTTTGAATAAAAATATAAAGGAGGAAATGGACATGTTTTGCAAAGTTATTTATGATTAGTCTAAGTTGTATTGAATGGGTGGTTTGAATATATTACATATAAGGAAAATTTTGTTTTGGATGGAGCACTCGTTGTGATTTGTTCATGTGGTATGGTGTGAGAGTTTAATTGAGTTGTGAAATATAATTGTTGCATTCATCATAGCTGACGGTACCCAGTTTTGAATGAATGTTAACTTGTGCACTTGATATCTTATTGAGTGTTACTTTTGCTTCACTAGCTTTATGACTTTTATGCCACATTACCCAAAATACATCTCACCTTACCCTTGCCTACATTAAAACCCTAGAAAAGTCCTTTGATTCGTGATTATGCATGTGACTTTTAGTGGTGGAGAAATGAAATGATATGCAAAGTTGTGGATTGTTATGATCATAAATGGTGTTTGAGTGTACCCGCAGAAATATCTTATTTAAACACCCTTTGTCCAAGTCTACCTCTAAATTACTCAGTTTCTAAGGGTGATGAATGTTAATTAAACATAAGTAGAAGCTTTAAATGTTGAGTTATTACTATAGGTTTGGAAAGTCATTCATCTTTACTTATGATTATTTATTATTAGGAAATACGGAAAATGAGCACGAGTTTTGGATTGTGATTTTGATTTTGACAATTTGCCCGAGAACAGTCAAAAGCTAAGTGTGGGGGAACTTGATATGTGCTTAAATGTTGATTCATTTGATTTACTACACTTACTGATTAATGTGTTAGAAATGCTTAAGAGACTCATTTTAGCTCATATTTGATTTTAGGTACATTTCAGAAGCGAAGGAGCTAAAATGACCCGAAAGTATATTCATTGAAGTCATCTTCTCAATGTTCACACTCTATTGATTCATTGCGCAAGAAGAAGAATAGGATTGAAAGAAGAAGAGACAAGATATAATGTAAAGTAAAGAAAAAAGGAAGAAGAGTCTCAGGAAACGACCGTGAGAGGTCTCTTACAGTCGTGGCCCTCTCACAGCTTTTGTCACAACCGTGATAAGTGTGTCATCAGTGTGACACACACACACACTCATGGGTGTGACAAAGCATGTCACACCTGTGACTCCATTCTCACGAGCATAAGAAGGGATAGCTGTCCCATTTAACCATAATTTGAAACTATAAAGGGTAATGTTTTTATGGCAAAAAGAACTCTATGGGGACAAAAGCGAAAACCCTCATTTTTCTTCGTTTTCTCTTCATTTTTCAACACCAACAAAGGTGATGATGGTTGATGCTTGGAGCTTGAAGGAGAAGATGAAAGGTTAACTTCCCGATGCCAATTTAGAAGTGCAATCGATGCCGAGGAGCACATTAAGCATAATATCATTGTGTATAGTTTTCTTTCCCTCTTTTCGGATTTTTTACATTATCTTGAGATTAATGATTGAGTATTGTGTAAGAATACTTTTGATGCTCTATTGAATCATTTTTCATGAAAACCCATTGCTAGAATTTGAATGCGATACGTAATAGTCGTTGTAAAGGTCGTATATAGCAACTAACGGTGTTGAATCGTTAGGGATAACGTAACATAAGTTAGATAATCCGAGCTTTTGTGATTATTGGTTAAATTGGTCCATTTTTCTCACTTGTAATGTGACTGTCAGGATAAACTTAAAGAGCTTGTTTTAGGTTTCTTGATAGTTAGGGTTAATTAAAGAGCTTGTTTTAATTAACTATAACCTCAAGAAAAACTGGGATTAACAA
The DNA here is from genome assembly GCA_027568935.1 of Erythroxylum urbanii. Classification (NCBI taxonomy): domain Eukaryota; kingdom Viridiplantae; phylum Streptophyta; class Magnoliopsida; order Malpighiales; family Erythroxylaceae; genus Erythroxylum; species Erythroxylum urbanii. The sequence continues at coordinate 9,332 of JAOQML010164025.1, forward strand.
AGCTTGTTGTTAGTTCATAACCAATAGTTCAGAAAGAGGTGTTAGGACCATAATGCAACGATATATGTTAAAATGTGAGTAGGCTGAGATTAAATCAAAGAACCAGGTTTTACACACATTTATCACTCGTCATTTTTAACTGTTTTTGATCAATTTCTTGCATTAGTTTAATTTTATTTTGTATATCAATTGAATTTACCCAAAACCCCTTATTTTATTTCTTTTACATTAATTATTTTCATTACGGAATCAACCAAAAATTTCCTATAGATACGATCTCAACTCACCACAACTACAAATTTTAGTGTGCAAAATTAGGTAAATTTTGCAGTGCACTCAACACGAGCTATCAAAAAGTGGCATATTTTACTATATTGGTTAATCATCCTCTTAATAATAATTATAGATTTCATATATATATACTAGGTTTATACAAGTATAGTCAATGGTAACTACAGCTAGTATAGTTCTACATACACATCCCTCACTAAACCCAATCTAACTTAAAAAAGATTTTAATGAGTCTTAGAATCCTTTGAAAATTTGAAATCTACCAAAAATGTGTTTCTACATAAAGTTGTCTATCACAAACATAACTTGAGACGTGTATTTCTTTGTTTCTTTTATAATATAAAAATGGGCTTTAATATACTAATGTCCCAAGCCACATATCTTTCTACTTCTTTGCACATGTGGATACAGGTTCAAACAAACTCATGTCCAAAAATGTATCCTTCTTTGGAAAGACTGTCACCATACTATCATGCCTATGTTCTAACCCATGTCTTTTCATTTGATTTTTAGAGAAGAACATGCCCTAACACACGATGTTATATGTTAGGCTGTATTCACGTAAAGTTTTCAAGAAACATCTATTTTCTCCCTAAACTTTAACATTGCATGCCCATGTATATGGACCATACATAATAATTTCCACCTTAGTAGATAATCTCTTTATAGATTGGGTTGTAGCCTTTACTAACACCTTGAAGCATTAGTCAAGTCCAACCAATGCTTAAACTTCTTTATGGTAATCGACTTTATCAATATGTCAGCTGCATTCTTTAAAATGAGAAACTTTTCCAACAAGATATACTCAAATGTAATTAACTACCTAATCTTGTAAAATATCACATATATGTGCTTATTCTTTACATGATACCCTTGATTCCTCGCCAAAGAATTGGCACTCTGGCTATCATAGTATATTCAAACTCCACTTTAATTGATGTTAACTTTCTTTACTAACCTTATAAGCCATAATGCTTCTTAACAGCTTCAGCCACTATTATGTACTCTATTTTAGTTATATATAATGCAGCCACAGATTGAAACATTGATTTTCATTAGATAGGCCCTTCCACAAAATAATATCATACCCTATAGTAGATCTCATGTTATTCAAATCTCCTACATAGTCCAAATCCATATATAAAATAATTGAAGGATCACCTTGTTGACTACTAAATACAGTTCTAAGGTTTTTTGTACCTACTAAGTACCTAAATATTAACTTGGCTACTTCCTAATGCTCTCTTCCAAGTTTTAGCTAGTACTTATCAATTTGACTAATAACATGAGTTAAATATGACTTACTACAAATTATTACAAACATTAAACATCCAACAATGCTAGCATATGATACCTTAGACATATCAACAACCTACACATTTATTTTTAGGCAATAATCTAGGAAAAGTCTGAAGTGATTGCCAATGCAACTTAATAGGTTTAGCCTTACTCATTCTAAATTTGTCAAATACCTTCATAATTTACCTACCTTAAAATAATCAAAATTTTCTAAAGCTTATATACCTTTGAATCTCCATTCCTAGTAATTTCTTACTAGTACCAAAATCTTAATCTCAAATCCCTTTTTCAATAACCTCTTTAGTTAGTTCATATCATGTGTACTCTTTTCAATAATCATCATATCATCCATATATATTAGAACAAAAATAAGTGATTCATCATCAAGGCTTTCAATGTATACATAGCAATCATACTGACATTTATTCTAGCAAATTTGGATCATGTAAGAGATAATCCTTTGGTATCATTATTGTGAAGACTGCTTCAACTTATATAAAGGCTTCTTCATTTTATACATCAAATGCTCCTTTTTATGTTGACTATTGACTAAACCCTTAGGCTATTTTATATAAATGTTCTCCTTTAAGTAACCATAAAGAAAAGTTTTCGTCAAATTCATCTTCTCTAAATGCATATCCAAAGTAGCTACTTACACCATTAACATTATGATAGTAAGTATATCTAACTACCCGAGGAAAGATTTTATAATAATTAATCCCCTTATATTGTGTTTAGCCTTTTACTACTAGTCAAAAACTTGAACTTTTCCTCTTCTTTTTCTACTATTGTTGGCTTCCTTTTACATACCCACTTGTAACTTATAACCTTTTTCCTTTAGGAAGTTATACTTACTCCCATGTCCAATTCTTATGTAAGGATTTCACCTTCTCCACTATAGCTACCATCCATATATTCTTCTCAAGATTTTTCATAGTCTCTTAAAAAGTATTTGAATCTCCATTATTTATAATAGTGTGAAGGATATCAACTTTTTTTTAAAACAATATCTATTTGGTATGCTAATTATGGGACTTGTTCTATCTATGACTCTATTGTTATATTGCACTTCCTTTGACCTTGTCCATAAACTAGAATTTCTAACCCCTTCACAATCTATTTTGGGTTGTTCTAGTTCCATTTGTATTTCTTTTCAACCAATACTACCTTTTACTTATACCAATAAACAGTGATTATCAATTGTTTTAAATATTATAAATACGATGTAGAACCAAAATTGATTTTTAATTAATTTTGTAAATTTTCATTAATATGCTTGGTAAATAACTTTTTAAAATTTATAAAATTACTTTAGAATTGTTGTATATTAAAGAAATGAAAATCAAGAAATTTACTTATGGTGTAATACACTATACTTATGATAGATAATATTATGGAGGATCCATAAAAGGCAATTTATTTTTGTTTGTTGTTTTTAATTTGTAAAAAATTCTTATATTGATAAAATGTTGTAAACTGATAATATAAAACTATTAGTTAGGGTGTAAATTACGTTTGATTTTAAAATACAAATTTATGATAAAAATTACTACAAGAAAATCATGAATTAGAGATGAACATTTCCCGACGGATGAAAAACCGTAACTATTTACCGACGGAAAACAACAAACCGTCGGTAAATGTATTGTACTGTTTATATATAGCGACGGAAATATATTACTGTCGGCAATACTGGAGGGAATTAATTTCGCGCAAAATCTCCGAGGACATATAGAGACGACACAACCATTGGCGTCAGCAAAAATTGCGGGAATGCTTCCCGCATTTTAATTGCTTCAGATATATACTGACGGACACTCTTCCGTCGGTATGTTTAGATTGTGAACCCTATTCACCGAGGGATAGCATTCTGTCGGTAAAGTTGATTATATTTTTACTGACGGGTTAGCCATAACAGTCGGCAATAATTGCGGGAATGACTCCCACAATTGAGTAGCTTCGGACAGTTACCGACACAACAAATACCGTCGATAAAAGAGTGAGTTCTCCTGTTATATACCGACATAATTTGTTCCATCAGTATACATTTAATTAACTTTACTGACGAAATTTTTATTTCCGTCGCAAAATATAGGGGCAAAAACAGGCGGTGAAATAATTAGAAAATTTAAATACCTACGGAATATAAATTCCGTCGGTAAATGTCGGCTGTTTAATAAATAAAGCGTCGTTGTTTGGTTTAAGATGACGCGGTGAAATTTAATCACCGACGGAATGTCAGTTCCGTCGGTGATTCATCGT
>JAOQML010164039.1:0-13182 GCA_027568935.1 Erythroxylum urbanii
CTTTTTAAAAATTAAATTAGAAATGAATATAATTATTAATCTTAATCATATTAAGAAAGATAGTTACTTTAATTTTAGAATTGAATTTTGATTTTAAAACAATTTTAAAATTTTGTTTGGAATATGTTTTGAAATACTCTATTTTAAACCAAGGATTGAATCACTTTAATTCAATAGCCAAACAAGTCTTATTCAAATACTAGAATAAGTCTATTCTTGTAAGCAAACAAGTTTGTTCTAATCCTAAGATACACTATCCTAACTTCCAAACAATCTTATTTTGACTTACAGTTATAATAACCTTGTTGCCAAACATTATTTAATTGCATCTCTCTCTTACTTCGACTTTCCTCTCCCTTCTCTCTAATGTTTTGCGACTCTATAAACCCTTTGTCCTTCGTTTCTCTGCTTTTATTTGTCTGTTGAGCCAAACCTCCTTCCTTCATCCTTCATTTTTCTTCTTCATTCCCCGGTCTAAACTAGTTTCCTTTCCTTCTTTGGTAGCCCGCCTAAACTCCCCAAAAGCTGGGTTGTGACAGTTTATCGTTAGTGGTAATATGGCACTCGAGGTTGCTCCTGTTGTTGCTCCTTCTTCCTCGGACCTACTGTTGAAGAGTGATGAGTTCCCTCCTCTGCCAACGGCCCAGCAATCCCTTAACCCCCAAAAGCCTGGTAAGCTATCTTGGAGTCTTATGGTGGGAGATCTTGACACTTTTGGCAAGTTGTGATATGTTACAAGTATGACGGATGGTTCTCTCGTCCCTTCTTTTTGAAGTATTATTTTAGGTGCAAACAAATGAAAGCCCTTTTTTGTGGGATACTTCCTAGAAAAGAGAATAACTTACCCAATAATTTAACATTGGAGAATGCAATCTACATTAATAATTGAAGATGACCTGTACATCTTTTGGTTTTCTTCAAAGGAAATGTTAGCTAAGGTAATGGATATGAGGCCATGGTATATACAAGGTAAGCCCATGTTCTTAAGGAAATGGGAGATAGGTTTCAAACTAGACAGGAATGAAATCAAATCGATACCTATCTGGGTAAATATGTATATGATCCCACTTGAATTCTGGTCATAAGAGGGTTTGAGTTATTTGGCAAGTTTCATTGGAACTCCCTTTGCTTTAGATGAAAATACTGCCAACATAAAAAGAGTAGGTTACGCGAGAGTATGCATTAAAGTTGAGCACAAGAAATATCTGCCAGATTGTATTCCTATTATGAGGATTGATACCGGTGGAGATTTGATTGAAGATAGCATTATGCTATCTTATCCATGGAGGCCATATTTGAAGTAAGTTACTAAAAGGTGGATTCCAAAGAAAAATAGCACTAAGGATGGTAGTGATTGTAAGCATCTTTTAGATATACCAAAAATCAAAAAAGTTAAAAAAGCAAGTGTTAATGAAGTTATTCTATACCAGCAAGCTACTCCATTAGGTTAAATTGGTAAAACTGAGTCTGTGCATTATAAATTAGTAGAGGAAAGCATTGTATTAAATGTTTAGAGAATAGTATAATTAACTAAGTCAAAGGATTTAGCACAATCTGCTTCTACTTCAACCTTTGAACGGTTTGTTGAAATTGAAAGCAATGTAGAAACTCAAGTTCATCAAGAGCTGTTGTCTTAAGGCATACAATAGAACCTAAATTGTCAAGATAATTCAAAAGTTGTAGCAAAGATTGGTGACTCTGTATAAACTTGTGATGATACAGTTGAAACAACTATAGTAGGCAGAATTGGCGCTTCAGCTACAGTTACTCATATTCAAGACATTAAGGAAGACAACAGCGAGACTAAATTGGAGAATAAAGAGTGGCACAATTGGGACAAAAAGTCAAAAATCAAAGAGGAGGACTAAGTCTTTTCACCCCTAATGGTGTTAACTATGTGGAATGTTAGGGGACTTAATTGTTCCAATAAGCACTAACTTTATAAGACTATCTTAGAGCTAGTCATTCTTATTTTGTTGGTTTGGTAGAAACTAAGATTAAAGAAGAAGTGTTTCATAAAGGGTTTAATTTTATACCTACAGATTGGAAAATTTTTAGCAATCAATCTAAAACTCCTAATGGAAGGGTCATTGTTGCAATGGATCCATATTATTTGATTGTTTCCACGTGGTTTTGCACTGACTAGCTAATTCATTATGAACTTGTCCTAAAATCTCTAAACATTATGTTGCAATAACTATGGTATATGCTGCTAATTGTGAGTGTTAAAGAGCCAGCTTATGAAAGGAGTTACAAGAAATTGATTCAAACAATACTTTGCATTGTATGGTGATAGGATATTTCAATTGTTTGCCCTCTTTCTCTAAATTTTTTGGGGAAAGAAGTATAACACATACTGATATAAAAAAGCTGTCTAGTCTCACTTCTATACTAGGACTTATGGATATTCGATATCAAGGTCCTGTTTTCACATGAAGTAGCCACCAGAAAGGCAATAAATCCGTACAAAGAAAGTTGGACAAGTGTTTAGTGAATAATGAGTGGCTTTTATAAATGACAGATGGCTATGCAATTTTTTAGGAGACTTTATTCTCAGATCACAAACCCATGAAAGTCCTTATGAGAGGTAACTATTTCAACAAAAGATCTCCTTTTAGGTTCTTCAACTCACTACTCAAACGCTCTCAGCTTGATTTAATTATTATACATGCTGTTGAAATGAATTTTTAGGGTTCAAAATCATATCAGTGTGTTCAATTCTTAAAATATGTTAGAGTTGAATCTATAAAGCTTCTTAAGCATAGTACAGAGTCTTTAAAACTCAATAAGGAGCTAGCCTTAAAGAATTTGACCTTGACTTAGAAGGATTTGGCCAATAATCCTAATAATTCTGAACTTATTGAGAAAGGGAAGATAGATCTGTGCCACTACTTGAAGACTATTGAAGAATATAACGATAAGTTGAAACAAAAATCAAGAACCTTATGGTTACAATAAAGAGACAGAAACATTAATTTTTTTTAGTGTAATCCAAGGTAGGAGAAACAAGAACATGATTATTTGTCTTAAGAATGAGTGCGATAAGTTGACAAATGATCAAGAAGAACTAAAAAAGATGGCAAGAAGTCACTTCCAAACAATAAATGGAATTTCTAATCATCCTACAAGTCTTCCCATCAGCTTGGTCAATCGAATGGCAGCGTCTATAAGTTAGAATCAAATATCTGATCTTACCAAGGAAGTTACTAGTGATGAGATAAAAGAGGTCTTATTTCATTTCATCTAGATAAGTCTTCAGGTCTATATGGATTTAACGCTAAGTTTTTTAAGAGAAATGGAACTTAGTGCAAGCACCTGTGGTTAGAGCAATGCAAGAGTTCTTTAGAAGTGGTTGATGGCTCACTAGAATGAACAATACCTACTTTGCACTAGTACTTGAAGTCTTTAGTACTGAGAAACTGAATGACTACAAATCAATTGCCTATTGTAATATGGTATATAAGATAATCTTAAAGATCCTTGCTAACAGATGGAGGAATACTCTACCAGACATAATCAATCTTAATCAAGGGACCGATGTTCCAGGTTGAAGTATTGGTGACAACATTATGCTAGCTCAAGAATCGTTCAAAGAATACAATCAGAAAGTACAAGTTAGAAGTTTTGCATTCAAAATAAACTTCACCAAAGCATATGACACATTGGAATGGGATTTCATCATCAATTCACTCTATACTTTTGGATATCCTAGCAAGTTCATTAGCTGGATTCACTCTTGTATATCTTCAATTTCATTTTTAGTGTTAATAAATGTTGAACCTACACAGATATATCAAGCTGCTAGGGGAACAAGATAGGGAGATCCTCTATCTCCCTATCTAGAGGTACTTCAAAGAATGACTCAAATGTGCATTGTTGAAACCACAAATTTCAGATATCATTTTCATTGCAGTGAACTTAATATCACTCAACTTCCTTTTGCTACTGACCTACTTACGCTATGTGCTAATGATACTAATTCAATTGAGAGATTTCAAGAAGTTTTAGGCTTGAAATACAATCCTCATAAAAGTGTTGCTTATCTTTCTAAGCAAAGTAAAGATGATTCATCAAGGTTAATCAGTGAAGCAGGTTCTTCTATTACGTCAGTTGCCTTTCACTTTCTTGGAAATTCCTATTTCCACTAATAAGCTAAAGGAAGTTGAATCTATATCTCTCCTAGATAAAGTGCATGAAAGAATATCTAATTGGAACCCTAGCGTTGCCAACCTTCTCTAAGGTTGTTATCGCCACCATCTCCATGACTGGCCAATGAGGTTACTTCGGTCTCCATTGGCACTACTCCTCTAAGCCATTAGCCATCAGCTTTCTGGTGAACATAAACCATCATACATCCACTGTAGACATTGCCTCCAATGGCCATGGTGCATGAAGTTGCTGCCAATAGCTTCCAACCATTTCCAAGAGCCTTCTTCGCTTGCCTATTGTCACATGTCTTCTATGGCAGGTCGCAATCCATAAAGATGCTATGCTTAGAGGAGAAGCCCCTAATATGCTTTCGTGGGCATACCTACACCAATTGCTTCCACCATCATTAGCCTTTCATCTGTTGGTTACACCTTTTTTATTCCACTACTGAAAAAACATAAAAAGAAAACACAAAGAACTCATCCACATCTATCACCCATATATGTTAGCTAACACACCAATGCCATTAACCAAACTAACTAGAATATGAGACTAGTTATCCACCACAACAACTTATTTTCCAAGAACTAAATAATAATAGCTTCGGTTTCATCCTTAACGAGAAGAAATAATAAGCTTTTTTGTTTTGCTGCAGATTTTAGGTGTTTGGAGACAATTTTTCGATTCGATATTCTAGTTTTTGCAATGAAATTATTCCCAAATTAATCAAACCTGATGTTTCTAATTCAGTGTATAGTTTCTGTAAGTAATTAATTTGAAACCCTTTTCAAATTAAATTTAAATCTAATTTAATGTTAATTTTAGGGTTTTTAATTTTCATTTCCAAATGTTAAAATCTATAACAATCAAATATTTTAATCAATTTATAAAATTAAAGTTGGTTTTGATACTACTGTTGAAAAATTAGGGTGAGATCGAATCCCATAAGCAACGAAAAATTATGAAACATTATCATATTTGATTTCCTGAAACTAAGATCACTTAAAATTATATAAAATGATTAAAAATAAATTATAATAAAATATGAATCATAATTCGTACCTTATTCTAAAACTTGATCATTTTTTTATTGCATTTCCTAAATAGTTTTTGAAATTGGCTCATCTTAACCACTATAGTCGACAACTATTAACGATATTTATAGAACAAGTTAATAGAACTCTGTAACTATTACAGAGAGAGTTAGGCAAACAGTGCTAGCTCTCTTAAAGTTTAAACCTATTTATAATAAGTTTTTGACAATTTAGTAATTTAATTATAATTAAATTCCTAATTTTGATTAAACTTTAATTAGAATTACAATTAATTCTAACTAAATATCAATTAAATAAGATCTAATGTTCATATTAATCATTATTTATTAAATATATCATATTTAATCATAACGTTTCTCAAACTTTACGATTAAGTCAAATTAGATTTAAATATCTTTTGTCTCTTCAATCCATTCTTTATGTATGGCCTATTAGGTTCTCAAATATGTTAGAAATGGATATCAATTATAATCCTAAATCATATATAGCATTAGATAAATTAAATTCTTTTAATTTATCTTTAATTATCTAATTAAACAATTTATATTCATAGGTTAAAATTGGTGTCTAACAACATATCATGATCATCTAAAAATTAGTTTTGACTAATCTTTTCGTGCATGATTTTTTATATAATTCAATCATTTTATCATACAATGTTATGATTAGACATAGAATATGAAATTAATGTCTACTCTATTTTGAGTCCAATCATGTTAGTTCTGTACCATTAATAACTGATTCAATTAATAACATTTGTAAACTATTTTACAAAATGTCATTCTACTTTGGTTAAGGACTTCTTAAATCAATACTAATTAAGAATAACATAATATTCTCCCTAATTATTTTAAGGTCATGAATCTTATATTGATTACTCAACTACCTCCATATAGTTTATGCTACATCCAATAACTATCGACTGAGCCACTCTTGACTAAAATAGATCATTAATAGTATTAAAATATGACAATTTTTATATGAGATAACTTGGGTGATCTCAAGTAAAAGAATTACATATATAATTATCACAATGAAATTTTCTTTAAACATACAAGTAATATTTAAAATAGATTTCTCATATGGGGTCAGTTTAGTAGACTTGTTCTCTAACAAATACATATACGTTTATTTAAGTATCTTCATATTTTAGTATATAAGATCGACTACTTTCTTCGTAAGAAAAATATAACATGTGCTAGCCCCTATTAATGTTTAGTCTTAATAGAACAATGATTACAAAAAATTTATGTATAATACATGAATGCAATACAAATCTTATAATTATTATTTCATTATAATTTCATCGCAATATATATTTATCACATGAGCTATATCATTTACATCTGAATATGTATAAGATAAATAATGTCTTTAAATTATTATGTTACTATTATAGAACCAATTAATTAGATGTACGACATAAGTTAATAGTTTTTTTTTCTATTAATTAAGTTAGGCCTTTAAAAATTTTAAGAAAGCCAAGTTTTTTATTCTAAAATAGTTTCAAATATGAGTATATAGGCTAAATGCCCAATTTTGGGCCAAATGTTTTTGATTTGATTAATTTAGGGCTAAATATTTTAACTTGTTCAATTAAGTTCTAAACTTTATCGAGTCTGCTCAATGTTAGGCTATTTTGGATAGAAACTTGACAGTGTTATACACGCGCCATTATTATTATAGAGGTCTGACATAAAACTCACACGCACTCACTCATCTTCTGGCTTTAACCTTTAAATGAAAAATGAAAAAATGCAGAAAGAGGGAGTTGGGACAAAGTGTTTAGGTTTGTGAGCCCTCTCGTGTTCATCTTCTTCCATGTCTCATTGATCAGATAGTGTATCTGTTCATGAATTCTTCTTCAGAAGCTCATATTTCATGCATGTAACATTGGACTAATTTCAGAACATCAACTCTTTGTAACTCGTACTATTTAAAAACATTCCAAAAAAGAAAATAAAAAATGGTACAGAAGAACCTGTAGACTATGAACTGAAGTAGAAAATTTTAATTTTTCAATACCGAAGATGTTCCATGATCGTCAACTAGCCTAAAAATCATTGACAACCATTTGATGACATTAGGGTACCCATCTTCCTTGAGTGATTCCATAGCCTTGTCTATGATTGGATTTGTTTTTAGAAACTCTCAACTATCCTATCTCTTGCAAAGGGTTTTTTTTTTTCCTTTAAAGCCTATATAAAGAGACCACCTTAAGAAAAGTAAACAATACCTTTGAGAAGTAAGTTGTTTTGATTTTACTATTTCGAATGCCTAGGAACATAAGCTTATTCGGACGCTCGTTTCACATCCTCCTGGTAAACTGCTTGAAGCTTGTTGTACTCAATTTTTGTAAGCTCAAAAAGCATAGGATTTATGGATTGCTTTTTTTGGTACACATCCATGTACCACTTGGGTTCCAATCTTGGCATTCTCCAATGTAATGGGAGCTTCGGGGAATGACTGGCTAATATAGGAATGTAATCACCATTGCTGTAGTTCACATGCTCTTTAAGGTACTTCCTTGCAAAATCGTTTTTATCTTCTAAGATGCTCTCACCTTCTTCCATGAGGAATGACGCCTCGTATAGAGATAACAACCACTTCTTGTCCTCACACAGACATACTTTGAAGTTCTGTTGATTATCCTTAAAGACATTTAAAATCTCTATAATTTATTATGTATATTAGAGTGAAGATGAAAAGCTCATTGATATGAAAAATCTCTCCTCATACCTTGTGAAACCTTAAAACCATGTTGTCTTGAGAATGAACTCAAGAGCTTCAATATACAAATCATTATTCGACGAAGCATTACTATGCTTCTTATCGTACCAATATGGTTCTTTTCTCATTTTCTAAAACATAATCAAACCCAAGTCTCTGAATCGTGTCAGTCATTTATAATTGATCTAAATGATTCATTGTTTTATTCCCTAGCATTGCCCTCACATCTTCCTTGAGCTTATCGATCTGTTTTGTGGACGACTCTACTTGCACAAACAAGTAGAAACTGAAGTACCAACAACACCATGGAAGAGAGAATGAAAGCAACAAGAAGACATTACCTAAAAATCACTTGTTAGTGACTGGATGTAATTATAGTCCCATAAAATAGGTTGGTAGTTCCCATATCTACAGGTTATTGTTTGGTCAGAGACTTTAAGGTTGTGAACAAGCAGCAAGTCTTGGTTTCTTGGAGGCAAGCTTGTGACACTGCGAATTGAAAAGGAAGCAACCAAAGGAAAGGTCATTTTCTCTTAAAAATTAGTAAAATGTAAACCTGTAATTATTATATATAATATATTATAAAGGCGATAGGCTTTGAATTTGATGGTGAAGCTATGTTTCTTGCGAAAATTAAGGTAAGAATAAGTATATGATTCTTTTATCACGTTTTTATATTGTTTAGATGGAAACAATGAATAATACTTATTACGAGTAATCGTATGTTTAATTTTATTTTATAAATAAGAATTAGTCTCTAAAGTTCAAATCATCGGAGATTGTAAAGAAAATTTTAAAATTTTGATGGTTCCATTTCTATTTCCATCTAATAAAAATATGAAAAAGAATAAAATTTGATAGCTAGCAAGGTCATATGTATGGAAGCAAGCACAAAGACTAAGGAATAACAAAGTAAAAGGGTCATACCTCAAACTTAATAGCGCGTGTATGACACAACCAAAATTTTTGTCCAGAACAGCTTAACATTAAATAAACTTGATAAAATTTAAATTTTAATTGAGTAGATTAAAATGCTTTACCTTAAATTGATCAAATAAAAAAAAGCTCGGCACAGAATTGCGCATTTAGCCTGAGTATATATACAACTACACTTCGATTTTATCAGCAATATCTCACAATTACAAACATCCTAAGCACAAAATTATACTTTGACATTTCCAAGATCTTATAGTCATTATTGAAATTATTTATTAAAGTATAATAATATTTTAAATAATAATAATATTTTATTAAAATAATAGGAACGCGGGCGGATCGACGAGTCGGTCGGCGGACGTAGAAGACCAAAAAGGTGGCAGATGACACGTGTTTTTTAAAGTCCCAACGTAACGCCCAAAGCCAAAGCAGCAAGTCGTTTTTGGGGAAGTCATTACAAAGTTGTCATTTGTTTCCCCATACCATACCTACCCGTTCTGTGTACTTGTTATAGCATCAGGGGAGAGGAACGTATCCTATTCCTCTCTCGCTTTTCAAAAGTACAAATACATATATAGAAATATTGTTTCTTCCATTTGCTTTTTCTCTACGAAGCATGGCTGTTGATCTGGAATCTCTATCAGAGGCTACGTCTGGCGCTGTTGGCTCTCTTTTGAGCACTACTATCTTGTACCCTCTTGATACTTGTAAGACTAAGTACCAAGCCGAAGTTCGTGCCCATGGACAGCAAAAGTACAGGTTGACGTTCTGTCTCTTCTTTTTAGCTTCGTATCTTCTGTTCTTTGTTGATCTGGGTATGTTTTATTTTGACCTGTGATTGCGATCTATTACTTGATCCATGGTTTCTTTGCTATATCTGAGTGTAACGTGTGTAATTTCTTCTTCTACTCGTGCTTGAATTCAGATTTGCTCAGTTACATGTTCTTTCGCTCTTACAGAGCCACGTGTTTTAGTGTTATGTCTAGATCGAGTTTCTTTTCCAAAGGTTTTGGGAATTGTAGTGTTTAATTATGCCGGGGGAGTCAAAGGGCTGTTGAGAGAAACTTGGGGAGTTATGAGTTTTGGTCTTACCCTGTCTGCTGTACCCTATGCGAGAGAAAGGGGTTTAAGTGATTAAAGAGAGCTGAGAGGTGCCTATAACATTAATAAACAGTGTTGGTGATTTCTGGATTAGTTCCAAATTTTACATCTACTAAATTGTTTCTTTCTTTGTTGTTCAACGGTTTAAACTTTGGTTGCTCGACTGCTACAATTGAAGTAATCAATGGTTGTCACTCAACTTGATATCAGAAAGTTATTTTGTGTCCCTTTTTAAGTTTTTTGTGATTTGAGTGGATGAGGATCTGCTACTGTTAGAAGCGAGTTGACCTAACGCATAGTCATGTGGCACTTGGTAATTTTGTGGATCGTAAATGAGGGTAATGCTCCTTTTGGGTCAATGATCCATGTGAAGGTCTTGCCGATTAGCACGTTGATTTGTGTGTATGAACATGGTTCTGAAAACCTTTAATTTATTTTCAAATTTTTAAGATATTCAACGTAACATTTACCTAACCTTGTTAGTGAAACACCTCTTTTGCAATATTTATCCCAAAAATGTAACGAGTTTTTATGCTTATAGCTCACTGGGTTGCTTTATTTTCAATTTCTTTTCGATTCCTGCCTATCTTTGCTTTTAGAGGACTTGAGGAACCGTGCTAAAATATATATCCTCTAGTTTTGACGTAGGTTATGGAATCTCTTTCTTGGTACTATAGTTGTTGTTGGCAACTAAGGTTTATATTTCATTATTTTATTTCTTTTTCCTTTTATGGCTTGTGTAGGTACCTTTCTGATGTTCTATGGGAAGCAATATCTACTGGGAAGGTTCTGTCGTTATATCAGGGGTTAGGGACAAAAAATCTGCAGTCGGTGATTTCACAATTTGTCTACTTCTATGGGTACAGCTACTTCAAAAGACTATATCTTGAAAAGAGTGGTTTGAAAAACATTGGGACAAAAGCAAACTTGATTATTGCTGCTGCTGCAGGGGCATGCACTGCTATAATTACTCAGGTGAGCCAGCCAGTGTCACTTCACATTGCCAAGGTGTAGTTCGTGTATTTCGTGATTGCTGCATTCTGTTTGTAACCATATTAAATCAAGGATACATTTTGGTTTATGGAGATTTCCATGGTAGTCTGTGAGTTCTGTTGGATTTGGAATGGAAGTCTGAATATATTCTTTCTGTTAAAAATTTTGCTGGCGTTGCATCCTTATAAAGTGGTGCAAATACTGGCAATTGCCAGTTGTTATACATTAAAGTTTTGCATATACTTCTGTTTGAACTTGTATCACTTGGTGTAATACTTCTTGATTTGTTTGATGATAGAGGGAAGATAAAGTAAGCAAGCAAATAATTAACTACTGTTTCCAAACTTCCCAACTGGTCCAATGTTCTTTTTTGGTACTCGTGTCTCTATGAAAGAATGAATTTGATGATCTTATGAACTGTTTTGTAGCCTTTGGATACAGCATCATCAAGAATGCAGACAAGTGCCTTTGGCAAATCAAAAGGGCTTTGGAATTCATTGACCGAGGGAACTTGGAGTGATGCTTTTGATGGCCTTAGCATTTCCCTTTTGCTGACTTCAAACCCTGCTATTCAGGTAGTTTTAACTTCCCCTATAGCTTGAAAGAATCGGATGAGTTATTTCCACAAATAATTGCTGAGATTATTGGTATAATTTGAAGTCAGCTGAATCCAGAATTATTATTTATGCAGTATACAGTTTTTGATCAGCTGAAACATAGACTTCTGAAAAGCAAACAGGTTAAATCAGATGATAATTCCCCTGCTTTAGCCCTTTCAGCCTTCTCAGCTTTTGTCTTGGGAGCAGTTTCGAAGAGTATAGCCACTGTTCTGACATACCCTGCAATCAGGTGCATATGAGCTGCAAAGCATTATACATTCTGTGCTTGCTAGATAGGGTCAACTGAAATATGGTGTTTTTGCAGGTGTAAGGTGATGATTCAAGCTGCAGATTCAGATGATGAAAAAACTCAAGAAGCTTGGCCAAAACCAAAATCTAGCAAAACAATCTCCAGTGTCATCCATGCTATATGGAAAAGAGAAGGAGCTTTAGGCTTCTTCAAGGGACTGGAAGCTCAGATCTTGAAGACGGTACTAAGCTCAGCATTGCTTTTAATGATCAAGGAGAAAATTTCTACAACTACTTGGGTCCTCATACTTGCGGTCAGAAGATATCTCTTACTCACAAGGGGTAGATTAAAAGCTGCCTAATGGTCTCAACATGATTTTACTGTAAATAATATGTCTTAATTTCAGGATAAGGAGAGGCAGGGTTCAATTTCTGACTTAGGGATTGAAATTTGATTCTTACTTCATATTTGAAATGAGGGAAATAAGTGTTTGCGGTAACCATTATTCTGCACAGGAGCTGGTTTTTTTAAATTATATATTTTGAGACTAATAGTGTATCGTTTGTTTTTAAGTTAAAAGGACAAAGAAATGATTTTTAATTTCATTGCATGGCACGTCTATTGAGACATGGTATCTGGATAGATTAAAGGAATAGGCTTTGAGAAGGTTAACAATGGAAGGTTTTTTTTTTTAAAAATATAGAATGTTTAATTTGAGTCATATTATAAGTTTAAATGTTTCGTAATATTTTAAGTAAATTTCAATATTTTAAATTTTGTTTTTGATAAATGACTTAGATTTCATATCTAACTCTACTCTTACATCTTCCATACCATTTCTAACCCAAATAACATTCATTTTATTCCATATATGCACCATAAACAAGTCACAACCTATCTTTGAACACAAATCTACAAATTTGCAGCAACTACACTCAACCATCTCCCATTAATAAACACTCATTTAACAACCTTCCTAATTACCTTCAACTTCTAGATTAGGTTTGAAAAATTGGATTTTGGTAAATGAGCTTTTATAGACCTTAAAATATTTCATTTACATGTAAATACCGAGTGGATGAAAACTACCTAATATATTCAAAGAAAATATACTACCATCTTATAAAAATAGTATAATGGCTATTTACAAAGAATACCACTACTTATAATAGATAAGTCACACTTTCACTTTAATATGAGAATACTATCACTAAGTACATAACATATTATACATTAATAAACACTTTAGCATGATTTTATACATCTAATACTAAGCCTATGTATAAAAAATATTATCATCTATAATAGATAAGTGCTGATGTGGTTCTTAGTCAATCTGTACTATAAGGATATAGGTCGTATCCTTGTA
>JAOQML010164087.1:0-13179 GCA_027568935.1 Erythroxylum urbanii
TACCCTCACTTACTTCTTGTTGAAAACATTAAAAATGGAATTAGCCAAAATCAACTATCATTTAAAAGCATGGATAGTTTTCCAAAAACATATGTAAAACTTTGAATTTTTCAAAACTTTTCAATCACAGAAGTATTAAGAACCTAATTTGGGAGCATTATTTAATTATTGGCCGTGCGAAGTGAAAGGTTGGAAAAGTTTCACCACGATAAAAAGTGACAGAAACATGGAGAAGATAGAAAAATGCATGCAATTACAATTTCACCTCAAAGACCAATTTCAAAACTTAAAAGATAACGCACAAATGACACTTAAGTGGCCAAAATGTTGCATGAAGAAATTGTTTAGTTTCCTCCCCCACACTTAAACATAATATTATCCGCAAGATTGAAAGAGTTAAAGCATAATCACGTAGAGATGATAAACATTAGATGAACAGATAGACAATATCACAATAGCCAATGAAATAACTACAACATTCAGTACAGGCTAGATCAACCAAGGAAAAGACATCAAAAACATTAACTAAGTATCTACGAAACTCAAAACTAAATACTTAAAGACTCAAAGATAAAACAACAAGACAAAATACAAAAGGACTCAAGATTGATCTGTAGGGGAATCAGCAGAGGACCTAGATGGTCCAGACCCAGATGGACCTGCTCCAGACGTGCCCTCTCCAAATGTACCATCACCGTGCCATGGTTCATCCTCATCAGAGGGTAATTAGAATTGTATCCATTCAGCCAGCAAAGCATCTATACGATGATGATAACTCATGTCCCAAACATACATGGCATATCGATGCGTCCATTGCTGGATCTCATCCAAGAGGGTGAGATAGAGTTGGTCGAGATCAACAAAAAGTCCATGAAGCTTGGTATCTAGGGTCTCTAAGGTGACAAGTTCAAGGACTTCTAGAGCTGGCTGGTCATGCTTAGTAAGTGCACCGATTGCTGAGGTTGTACTAACATCAGATACAGGTATGGGAAGGGGTGGCGATGCAAGGGCAGGGTATTTTAAGCAATTGTACCTAAAAAATAGGGTCGGTTTAAAATAGCTGTCCTTATTGAACTTAAGGACGTTGTGGGCACAAAAAATGTCAGAAACAAGGTGATGGAAGGCTATGGCGTTTGTTATTTTAGGTGTATTGATGGAGCCATAGAGGGCAGAAGCAATAGCATCAGCTATGTTGACCGAACGACTAGTCATTAGGAGGTAGATATAGAGAGCTTGGCATTTGGTGACGTTGGCTAGGTGCGTGGTGAGAACAATGTTGTTATAGACCAAATGAAACAGAGGATGAGCCTCTGGTCGTAACTCGGAACGTTTAAGGTAAAGCTCGGTATAGCGTGGTCGATGCCAGTTAGCACCCTCTTGATAGAGGGTGCGAGCAACATCAGTCATAGGGTAGTTATGGATAAGTTAGTCAAAATGGCAGCGGTGACAGAGGGGAAGATCAAAGTGGTGGTGGATGTTGGAGATGGTAAAGGCATAGGGCTCCATAATGCCATGGAAATCAATGGCTAGGTGATTATGGAACTGATCATAGGTGTAAAAATGACGAACGAATTTGTCATTACTTAAGGTACGCTCCTTAACCAAGTCAGTTAATTGGGATGCATGGAGTTGCTGAACAAAAGGGTCATCTGGGGGGTATAGAGGAAAGGGTTGTTCTTTGATAAGAGGTCTAGCATCAAATTTTTCATATAATTCCTCAAATGTATACTCATTGTTAGGTGAGTCAAGTTCACTGGAAGGGGTAGGGTTTTTGGTTCAAGTCATTTGCCTGTAGATAAACAAACTAAATAAAAAACAGAGCAAATCAAAACTTTGTTGCTGCATACTCCACTTTGCCGCAGCGAAATATTCCAGAGAGGACGATATGTCCAATTGTTCTGCCCTAAATATCAACACCACATATGATAAAAATGGACGAAGAAGGAAAACTGGGATACTTACAAAGATGAGGAGAAAACTACGCAGAAAGAGAATTGAGAGTGGAGGTGATTAGGAATGGGAAACGAAAGGAGGGGCAGAGAAGAGCGACCGTGGCAAAATAAGGTTATGAAAGGGAGAATCGGTAGACTTAAGAAAATAGCAAAGTGAGGAGACGAAGAGAGCAGGAAAAGAAAATGACTGAATGAGTAACATATAGGGGGTAGAATGGTAATATGATAAATAAAAATCGAAGACATGATAGGGTAGCCTGCGCAGATTTTATCTTTGCCGTAGCAAAAATTTGATGTTGCCCCCCAAGAGGAAAAAATGGAAGAAATAGAAATACATCGCCACAGTAATGTGAAATGCACGCCGCGACAAAAATAACCCGAGAGAAAATGGAACGAAATAGGAGTGCATCGCCGCGGTGACATGGAATACACCCCACAGTGAGAATTTCCCGAAAGAAAGAAATTAGGTGGAGACTTTTGCCACGGCAAAGTCATAAGTTAGTCGCAGCGAAAGTAACCAGAACTCAAAGAGCAACAGACAGAACATTTTTACAAAGAAATGAAAAACATGATAAAGAAACACAAAACACAGTCTAGATACTTAGAAAACCTTTAACTGAATATGTAGAATTGAAAGGTACTGAATAAGTTCAAGAATGAAAATGCAATACAATCAACAATATGCAACTTCTCCAAACTTGAAGATATATCATCCTTCAGAGTGATCAATGATAGCAAAATAAAGGTAAAAGACAGAATTAAAAGGGGGTGTTATTGAAATGAAAATTACTATTAAACTATAAACTAAACTACTTTTCCTACTGGGTTAGTTTCTCCCCCACACTAACTCAACTAACTAATGCACCAAACATGTCATGAACAGCCACAAGGTAAAAGTAAGTAAACAAGTGAAGGAAAGAAACAACCTGAGATTTATGGAGGTTTATGGTTCTGATGGTAAAGCTTCAAGAGATGTCCATTCACCTTAAGCTTAGCTCCAGTCTCTTAATGTAGAAGCTCCACCATACCAAAGCCATGCACTTTTGTGAATGTGTACGGCCCATCCTAACGAGTATTAAATTTCCCTTGCTTAAAATTGAAACGAGCCTTAAACAATAACACTTTATCTCCCTCTTTGAAGTCCTTCCTTAGGATGTCTTTATCATGCACAAACTTGGTTTTCTCCTTATAGAGTCAAGAGTTCTCATACACCGCTAGCCTTAACTCTTCCAATTCTTGTAACTGCAACTTTATCTCCATCCTAGAAGATTCTAAGTCCATGTTGCACTGCTTTATTGCCTAATAAGCTTTATGTTCCAATTCCACTGGCAAATGGCAAGCTTTGGCATAAATTAAGTGGTATGGAGACATCCCGATTGGTGACTTGTAGGTGGTCCGATAAGCCCATAGTGTTTCTTATAAGCACAAACTCCAATCTTTCTTGGATGGTTTTATAATCTTCCCTAAGATATGCTTCACCTCTCGATTAGATATTTCAGCTTGACCATTGGTTTGGGGGTGATATGTAGTGGAGACTTTATGAGTAACACCAAATTTTAAAAACAGATTATCAACTACCTTATGACAGAAGTGTGTACCCCTATCACTCACCACAGCCCTTGGAATCCTAAACCTACAGAAAATGTTGGACTTAAGAAATTTAGACACTATTTGGGCATCATCTTTTTTAGTAGGCATAGCCTTTATCCATTTGGACACACAGTCTACTACTAGAAGGATATATACAAAACCAAAGGACGAATGGAAAGGACCTATGAAGTCAATCTCCCAAACATCAAAGATTTTGCAAAATAGTAAAGGCAGTTGAGGCATTTCATGCCTTTACCTAACCCCCCAAAACATTGACACTTGTCACAAGACTGACAAAATGTAAAAGAATCTTTAAAAAGGATTGCCAGTAAAAACCAAAGTCCATAATTTTTCTAGATATTCTCCTTGCAATGAAATGCCCTCCATATACCATAGAATGACAAGCTGAAATAATGGCATCAAATTCTTCATTAGGCACACATTTCCTTATGACTTGGTCACTGCGTTCGCCATAGATGAGAAGCATTCCAAATGTAATGTCTTGCTTCGCTTATGAGCTTTTACACCTACGAATTAGACATAAGAGGAGGGGTGAGTCCAGTCATAAGGTAGTTAACTATATGTGCATACCAAAGCTCTTTTAAGAATAAAACATATAAAATTGCATCAAAAAAAGAATTATAAGTGAGCTCGAAAGAGTATACTACCCTTGTATCCTCTGGTAGCCTACTCAAGTGATTGGCTATATGATTTACCGCCCCTGGTTGGTCCTTTATCTCGATGTCAAATTCTTGAAGAAATAATGCCCATCTTATCAATCTTGGCTTAGATTGTGGTTTCTTGAGCAGATATCAGACAGCTGCATGATTCGTAAAAATAGTCATATGAGAATTTAACAGATAAGGCCAAAACTTTTCTAAAGCAAAAATTACTGCAAACAGCTCTTTCTCTATTGTTGTGTAGTTAATTTGAGCTACATCCAATGTTTTTTAGGCATAGCCAATTGCTCTTGAGATTTTCTCCTCGTTTTGGCCCAACATACCTCCTATAGCATAATTAGAAGCATCACATGAAAGCTCAAAAGTTAAGTTCCAATCAAGGGCAACCAGAATAGGGGGAGAAATGAGTTGAGACTTTAACTCATCAAAAGCATCCCTACACGAATCATCAAAGTCAAAATTTACATCTTTTTGTAAAAGCCTTAAAAGAGGTAAAGCAATCTTGTTAAAATCTTTTATAAAACGCCTATAGAATCCTGCATGACCCAAAAATGATCTTATATCTTTAACGTATAGAGAATAAGGCAACAAAGATATACCACAATCTTAGCTTTATCAACTTCAATTCCCTTGCTAGAAATCAAATGACCTAGCACTATGCCCTCATTAAACATGAAATGACAATTTTCAAAGTTCATCGCTTCAAAACTTTTTTAAGGCTAGCAAGGCAATTATCAAAAGAACCACCATACACAGTAAAGTCATCCATAAAGACTTCCATGCATTCTTCTAAAAATTCACAGAAAATAGCCATCATATAATGCTGGAAAGTC
Organism: Erythroxylum urbanii; assembly: GCA_027568935.1. Lineage (NCBI taxonomy): Eukaryota > Viridiplantae > Streptophyta > Magnoliopsida > Malpighiales > Erythroxylaceae > Erythroxylum > Erythroxylum urbanii. The sequence continues at coordinate 5,056 of JAOQML010164087.1, forward strand.
TCTGGAGCATTACATAATCCAAAAGGCATCCTACGATAAGCGAAGGTACCAAAAGGATATTTAAAAATGGTTTTATCTTGGTCCTTCAGTGCAATAGATACTTGAAAGTACCCAGAGAAACCATCCAGAAAACAATTATGAGATTTGCCTACAAGTTGCTCTAGCATTTGGTCAACAAAGGGAATAGCGAAATGATCTTTTCATGTGGCATCATTTAATCTTCCATACTCTATATACCCACGCTAGGAATTTTGCACTCTTGTAGGAATAAGCTCATCCCTATCATTTTCACAGTGACCCTACTCTTTCTAGGCACCACATGGATTGGACTAACCCACTCGCTATCAGATATGGAATAGATGATCCCAGCACTCAAAAGTTTAGTGATTTCTTTCTTAACCACATCTAGGATAAGTGGGTTTAATCACCTCTGGGGCTGTCTCATAGGTTTGGAACCCTCACTCAGTAGAATCTTATGTGTGCAAATAGCTAGACTAATCCCAGGTATGTCCACTAAAGTATAATCTATAGCCCTCTTATGCTCTCTCAAATTTGCAAGGAGTCTCTCTTCCTCACCGCTAGACAAGGAATTGGCAATTATGACAGGTAATTGCTCATTAGACTCAAAGAAAGCATACTTTAAAGTAGAGGGTAGGGGTTTCAATTCAATTGTAGGTGGTTGCACAATAAAAGGGATTCATTTATGAAGTTCAAGAGAGAATATATTTCTTCCCTTTTCTTCAACCAATGGTAATTAAGGTTCCATGCGACTAGCTTTAAAATCTCTGTCAATTCTAAGTATTAAACCTTCAGCCTAAGATTTTTATTGCAGTGAAACAATTTCACCAATTTCCACGTCAAAGTTACCCTCCATGATGCCAGAATCACCTGAAACATTCACAGAAAACCTTTCTCAAAGAAGATCATCATTGACAGTAATCAGGTGAATACAGTTCAGAGTCAAAGGAATCTTGTTGTAATTAGAATGTAGAGAAAGCATCATCAACAACAATATCAATCATATTAACACCCAAAAGTGAGCAATCTTCATATGGATGTTTCATTGCTTCATACATGTTAAAACATACTTTTTGATTACCTACTTCCATTGTAATGGTGCCTTCTTTCATGCTAATCATGGTGTTAGCAGTCCTTAAGAAAGGTCTACTAAGAATCAGTGTGGTGTCATGCGCAAGTTCAGAAGACATGTCAAGCACATAAAAATCGGCAGGAAAAATCAAACCTTTAACCTGGACCAAAATATCCTCTATAACGCCCTCAGGATACTTAATAGACCTAATAGCCAATTGGAGTACTATCGTGGTAGACTGAAGAGTCTTAACTCTCAATGAAGTGTAAACTGACTTAGGCATGACATTAATAGCTGCCCTTAGGTGTAACAAAGCTCCCCCTATATTTACTTTACCTAAAGTACAAGGGATGGTAAAGGATCCAGGGCTTGGCATTTCATAGGAATTTGAGGTTTAACTAGAGCAGACACATTTGAGCTTACTTGAACTCTTTCATTTGGCCTAAACTTCCTCTTATGGGCACACAGGTCTTTAAGGTACTTGGCATAAGCAGGAACCCATTTCACAAGATCAAGGAAAGGAATATTGACTTCTACTCTACTAAACAAATCAATCATATCCTTTTCATGCTTAGTGTCAGTCATTCCTTTACTCATCAAATAAGAATTGGGAAAAGGAAGGTCTTTAGGATTTACTTCCTTACCATTGGCTTTATTGGCTCCATGCTTGCTTGACTCAACATGCTCCCTTGTTGTTGCTTGTTTATTGTTGCTCCCAAAATTTGTTCCTTTGCTATTAAAAAATGTGGACTTCTTTTCAGCCAATAATGCTTTTCTCTTTAGAGCTTTCAAAATTATTCATCTTTACTGGTGTGGAAGACAACTCATCATATTCCATCTCCTCCTCAACTACTTCCTCATCTGAATCATAGAACTTCACTTGCTTCCCACTTCGAAGAGTGATGGCATTCAAACTCTTAGGATTTATAACAGTGTTTGAGGGAATAGTGCCGCTGCTCTTAGCTTGTTACTCACTTATGTTATTGGATAATTAAGTGAGATAGGAGTTGATGTTCTCAAACTTTGTCTCCTATTGCTCCATTCTTTTCTCTAAGGCATTGAATTTAGCAGCATTCTTAGATAAGTCTTATTGAATCAAAGAGGCTAAAAAATTGAACTGGTTGTCATTAGAAGTCCTCTCGTCTTTCATCAATGCCATTATACTATGCAAGAGTTGATTGGTGACTTCCTTTTATGGAATAGTTAAAGCTTTTTGTTGGTTTTCGAACTGGTTAGTAGATAGACCAGCCTCTCCACCTTGCTGGAATCTATTTGGAGGTCTACTCTCTTCATTTCTCTAATTAAATTAAAGATTTGCTTTCCATCCCTCGTTATATGTATTAGAATAGGGGTCCCACTTCTGATTTGGCCGACCCTAATAAACAATAGATACCTCTTCATGAACCACAAGTTTCGCTACTAGGTGTAGTGAGATCCATAGTGGTTTATGGACAACGCACACTTATAATGAGGGCCAGCTGAGTAATCATTTTATTCTCCAAAGTGTTTACCTTAGACTCAAGACTTTCCATTTTTCTAAAGTGTACTGTTGAAGCTCCCAAATCATATACGCCTCTAGTGTCTGTCGCACTGTACTGCTGGTGATTCAGAGCCATTTTCTTAATTAGATCCCAAGCCCTTCAGCGGTGAGGTCTATCTATGAACCTCCTGAGGCTGCATCTAACATAACCTTGTCTTGACCCTTCAGCCCATCATAAAAGTACTGCATCAACTGCTCGTCTGATATTTGATGGTGAGGGCATCTTGACAATAAATCTTGAAAACGGTTCCAATAATCTTTGAGAGACTCATCAAAGTCTTATCGAGCTGAGTAGATTTCTTTTCTTATTGATGAAGTTTTGGAAGCAAGAAAGTACTTCTCCAATAAGGCCTTCCTCAAATTTCCCCAACTGTGATAGGTACCACTCCCTTGCTTTACCCTCCAATGATAAATGAAAAACTTTCCAAATCACTTAATCTAGAGAAGCTCTCACTGGTTTCATGCTCTAGCAAATCATAGACAGTGATTGCAGGTGAATGTAGGGATCTTCTCCTTTTAAACGATGAAATTTAGGAAGAGAGTTAATAAGCAATCCTTTTATCTCAAAATTCACATCAAAATTAGGGCAAGCAGTAGTAAAAGGATCATAATTCACATCAGAGGTCGTAGCTTCCCTAATGGTCCTCCTTCTAAGGTTGCCATTACTCTTACCAATTCTCTCCTGCTCTCCATTAGCTCTATTATCACCGTTTCTAGGTTGGTTAGCATCAAGGTTTTGGATTTGTAGATTAATTGGATTTTCAGCCATTATTTCCCCTTCTAATGTTTCACTCTTACTGCTTGACAGGCTAGACTCCACTACCCTGCTTGTCCCTTCTACTCTCTTTCCCTTCCTAACTTTTTTCAGACTTTTATCAATTTCAGGGTCTATAGGAAGGAGTGTGGTTTTCTAGGACATGCAAAGGAAAAATTCAAAAGAGAATAAAAGTGAACAAAATCGACTTGCAAGTTCACAAAGTCAGGTAAAAAAAATGAGATGTGATGGATGCAAATGTGTGTGGGTATATTAAAATATATATGCACAGGTAAAAAATCTTCAAAGCTGCGCAAAAAAGTTGGCCGCTATAAAGTCAATAGTTGGTTGCAACATAAATGCCCCAAAAGGGATCCTCGTAAGATCTTACAAGTTAGCCGCGGCGAAACAAAAAGTTGATCGCGGTGAACTTTCCCCGAAGGCAGCAAATAGAACTCTGAATTATACTGATGTAAAATGCTAAGTATAAAAAATGAAAAGAAAGCAGTATCTTTATTTGTATTTCCAAAAATTCTAATGCTAAGAAAAATGAAAACGTATACTATTAATAGGTATGAAGCTAAACTATTTAGAATGCAATTGAAAGACTCTTAACCACACTCAGGAGCAATATGACAGAAGTTAATATAAAGAACCAATTACTTGGTTCCCCGGCAACGGCGTCATTTGATTTGACCTGTTTGTTAAGTTCTTAAAGGTTGAATCAAAGTATTCTAAGAATTGCACTATAGGATGTAACCCTGGGTCGTTCACTTAATCGAAACCTAAAATGATTGAACCTAAATTAACCTACATGTCATGCTATGCAAACTAATTTGGAGAAAAGGGGTTTTATTTTTGATTTTTGAACTCATTAATAGAACTAATTTGAATGTAAAATGAATGTTTTTGGATTTTAGGGGTAAAGAAAACTAAAGGACGAAAAATGCAAAAGACTAAATAGTGATAAAGTCCCCTTGAAGGTGAGTTTTGGCCATCATAGTTCGAAATTGATTTAAGTGAGAGTAGAAGTCACTAAGCTTCAAAATGGTAAACCTTGAAAGTCTCTTCAAGTCCAGGATCTTAATCAATGAGACTCTAATTTTGTTTAAAAATCTTATTAAGTGCTCCTAATGTGTGTAGTAAGATTAGCTAATGCAATGGGTCAAAAGGAATCTAAAATCATCTCAACATCAAACATAACCATACAAGATAAGAGAGAATCAAGAAGATTTCAAATAGACAGATATGAAACTTCGTACATTTAAGCTCAGAGTTCTACATAAACCAATCCATCCTACATATAATGAACATCCAACATTTGATTAAAACCATAATCAAATAGCTGAACTACAAATCATAAATCCTAGACCTAGGACGTTATACATTCATAGTTGAACCATGGATTAAACTACTCCCCTTTTTCAGCCCACTGAACTCTAGCCATTGCTGCACCTTCAAGAGGAAAAGAAACGCCTAGCCACTCGTTGCACTAAGAAACTTCACAACTTGGAATGAATCTGAATCATCCATGGTGGAGGTTTTACAGTGGAAAGAAAAATATGAAGGGGGTTAAAGTTTTTTTTCAAAGAGTAGAAATGAAGGGAAGTCAATCATCCTCTCTCTGTCACCTCTCCCCTTATTTATCTCGAAATAGGGTTTTTTAAGTGGTATTTAGGTAGTGTCATATGCATGGGTAAATGAGATTTCCAAAATTGACTCAAGTTTTAGGTTGCTGCTTCGAAGTTTTTGTCACGTTGAAGTGATGAGTTCATTATGGCTAAATTTTCCCGAAAGTTCTGAGCTATTGATTTGAAGGTTTCGCGTGGCGATGTGATGAGTTCGCCTCAGTTAACTTGTCCCAAAAGTTCTTCTTCCTTGATCTTATGGCTCAGCAATTTCTTGGTCCTTACTCTTGGCTCCACTTCTTGAGTGTCCTGCAATGAAACACAATAGTTTGCAATATCAATTGTCCTATAAACCAACTGAGTGCAATTACTAACTAATTATGAAAATTTTACCCTTAAACTATATTAATTCAAAACAAGCACTCTTGAACTAAATTAAGCACAATATCTAACAAAAAGAGCTAAAAAGTATAAGAAAAACTATAAAAATATCACTGAATAATATAGAAGACTTGGGTTCAATCAGTCTTCTTCTTCACAAAAGTTTCTCTTTATTGTTTATCACCGAAGACACCATTTTGCTCACTTATGAACATTGCCATTTGGATAATCTATCAAGGTTACTCCTTGTGAAGTTTTCTATAATTAAAGGTTTTAATTATTGCATAAAATCCCTTATTTATCCATCACCAAAACCAGTTGTTTGCTCTCCTAAGTTCTGGAAAATTTCTGAAGAGAGAGAAGCTTAATCAAGTAAGTTTTATGATAGTGTAAATGATTTTTGTTGAGGTTTTAATGTTTGTAAATGGATGCTTGCAAAAATGGAGTACATTTTCATGCTTGCGGATTGCTGCATGCATAAATGGCATTGATGCATATGTGGGTAGTGATGGAAGAAGCAGATTCGGAGATATGAATACTTAGATGAAAGTTTAAAGTGAGCTAGAGTACGAGATATGCAGAATTTTACTAAGCATACTTCTGTATTTAGGGTATAACTTGACCTATAAATATCCAATTTGGATAGAATTTAATTCATAGTAAATTAGAGTCTGGAATCTAATTCAAAATATGTTCTTAAGAGTCCGGAAATTTGGCTTGAAGATGAAATTTGTGTTCTGCCAAAGTGTGAAAACAGCTTGTGGATTTTTTATTATAACTTGAACGATACTAAAGGTAAAGGACCAATTTTTCAGAAGAATGTTTTGCCTAAATCCTTTATATTCCTTGTCAAAATGACCATGAAAGATTGACCTGAAGGTTTGTTTTGGGAAGAGCTAAGAGAAGTTGGAATAAAAGGTAGTGCACGATCCTGTTTGACAATTTTGAACATCCTTCATTCTTTTGGCTATAACTTCTACTTCCCACCTCCACCTGACTTGATTTTTAAACCAACAAACTCATAACACATTTGTCTTCCTCTCCATAAAAATATATCGCTATATAAAGTCATTCGGGAAAGATTTGATTTATAAATTTAGGATGAAAATGAGGAAGTTATATAGCCATATGAAGTCATTAGGGAAAGATTTGATTGATGAATTTAGGATGAAAATGAGGAAGTGAACTGGAATATTTTCATTGAACATGCTTTGGTATTTTGAGTATATCGTGATCTACAGATTTTTAAAAGAGTTGATTCTTAATTCAGATTAAAGTGGTATAAGTTTAATTCTATCTCTGAGCATTTCAAAATCTGGCTCAAAATTTAGTCTTGACTGAGGCTATAGTACTACCTGAGACGAAAATCATATCTTGTTGATATTGAATAAATTGTATTGATAGTAGCCGAATTAGACAAAAGTATCTTCACAAAAGTTGTAATTAATTCTCTTATCTTTCAATTGATATTAATTTTATAATTTTTGGATATCTTAGTTGAAAGATATGAGTTGTATACTTTGAGGGTATGAGCATGAACTAGCCAAAAGTTTAATTATACATAGTCTATGATATTGTGAGCATAACTCATAGAATACTGAACCAAATTAGATGATCTTAGAGTCATTAGAAACTTAAGACATGGGAGAACAATTTTTTATAAGGAAGTGTTACCAAGTTACATCATTTTCTAATGCTAATAATCATGCAAAGTGGACCCGAAAGTATGTTTTAAGAAAAATTTGGATTTGTCAATTGAGTATTGTGGTATGAATGAACATTGTGATAAGAAATTGAATAAAGAAACTAGAATTTGTCATGAACATGCATTTTACATATTCAGTATACATGAATGTGCATTTATAAATTCATAATTGCATAAAATTGTGATGTGTGTATGTATGATATGTTATAGAGGATCACATTAAGCGATAGCATCCAGATATTGCCGGGACTTCAAGGCAATATGCTAAAAGGAGCATCTGTGAGTCAACCTAGATGATTTTCCTATGATCGATTGCTTGATTTATTATGTTTAACTTCCAATTATTGAACTGTTATGATCTGACTATCAATTCCAGATTTAAAGGTCCGAGGAGTTTAATACTCGGGAATGTATTGGAAGTGTTATACTTGCATCTGACAATTGAATGATATATGTTGCCTCTGAATTCTGAATGCTCATCAAAAGTTGACTGCCAAACTAAGATCTGATGAATTATGAGATTCTGTTTGTGCTTCTTATGTGAATGCCATTCATGGCATATTCTGTTATTTGATACATTTCATAAAATGCATGCTCAGATAAAGGTGTTGTGACCAGAGTAGCTAGTTGAAAGAACTATAAACTCAGTATTCTGCACGTAGAGCACTGCTCTGTGATCTCTGTTCTGACTAAGCCCAATGGGCTAGTATCTGTTTCTATATCTGAAGGGCACTCAATCATAATAAATAATAACAAATCGAGAGTCTCATATGCATTTGTATTTGAATTTTATGATTATGAATTATATGTTTGTGAATTCTTTCTAAACTTGTGTTGTTAAAGTGATATGTCATGATAATATGATTGATTGGGTTTCAAATTTTGGAAGAAGGTTTGTGAATTGTATGACATCCTTTATGCCTTATTTTGATAGAAAATATTGTGAACTTGATTGGTTGTATGATATCTATGTGTGCCTGGAGTGAGATCATCAATGATGGGTCTCTCATTGAGTTTGCAAAAACT
>JAOQML010164095.1:0-13177 GCA_027568935.1 Erythroxylum urbanii
TTTAATTTATTTTTATTTTATTTTCAAATCAATCAATTCTTGATCGTTCGAGTAATTTTTCATCGTTTAATTTAATTATCTTGCGTGTTGGATTTTCCCTTGGGTACGATATCTAGTTTTTACCGATTTATATTACTTATTGACAGGGTGCGCTTGCCTCTAATTAGTCTAGATAGAATTTAATTTACATTGTTTTTTTTAGACTGCAACACCAAGTTCACACCAAATTTTCCATAATCCACTATCTCTAACATAACATCATTCCACACTAATTCAAATACCAATTTGGTAGCATTAAACTCTCAACCTGTAATCATTTGATTTATCACATTCAACCAAATCCCATCATTCAAGCAATCCCATCCTTTTTCCATAACATATCTCATTCATAAAGCATCAAACAATTAATTCACTATGTTATGCACTCCTTTAACACTCTAAACGTTTCACATTTAGGTGAATTACTTTCAAACATCCTTTTTCTTAAAGGTATAACATCAAGATTAATCAAATCTTATCTCACATTTAACCAACTTTTCCAACATCACTTATGTTCCTTTTAAGTCCCAATTAAGTATAAAAATACCTCATCCTTAATTGGTCCAACCCTTTCATAATCAAAACTTTTCCATGAAAAATCACTGCCCACGATCGTGGCAGAAACAAATTTCCCAGTATTCCTACAGTTTTCTAGTTTTTCTCATGACAGATTTTTAAGATAGTCTTGTATGACCATTTATACCTAGAAAAAGAGGTTTCTAGGCAACACTTTCTTCTAATAAAATGTTCCTCTATGTCTTAAGTCTCTAATGAAATCAAATTCATGCATGTTGGATCAGTATCATGAAAGTTATAATCAAAATACTACAAACTATTCTTATACATCGATAGAACACCATTCTCAACTTCAAGCCAAATTTCAAGACTCTCAAGGACAAATTTCAAATTCAATTCCTTCATAAGAATTTTATCCACATGTTTCTAATTTGCTATAAATAAAAAATCATCCCATTTGGATATCTAACATTCAATATATAGCCAAAATATAGACGTATGTTCAGTAAAAACACTCTATCTAGCATATTTCAACACACCTTTAACTTCATTTTCATCCTAGTTCATCTCTTTTACTTAGTCTATCATTTCTAACTCATGCCCTCATTATTTACTCTTCATTCCCACTTCCAATTCAACTTAATATCATACATAACAATTCATGATCTATGTTTGATTATTAACCTAAAAAGAAAACATATAACATTCATTCATAAATCAATTTTCTGCATTTCTTTCAACCCCATTTTATAACTTATTCTAACTCTAAATCATCTCTACATCAATCTATGAATCATTAATCATCATAAACACAAAAGCAGTACATCCATATGCTCATTTCTTCACTCATGATTCACACACACACACACACACACACACACACACACACATATATATACACATTACCATTTTATGCTCATTTAACCCTAATCTATCATCAATAAGTTTCATTTAACAAACCAAGAAGAGCAATAACATAATACTTACTTGTTTAACTTCAAGCTCTTCAAAAATCTCCAAGAAACCCTAGCTTTCCTTGAACTAATCGATCAACATCAGAGGTGGTAGGGTTAGGTGGGTTTTTATCAAGAAGAAAAGATAGCAAGAACTTTGAAGTAGCTAGTGATGGAAGAAAGCAAGGTTCAACATTGATGCTTGGAGAAGAGAGTGTCGTGATATATAAAGAAGAAGGAAGAAAATAAGCAGAAGAAGAAGAGAAGAAAAGAGAGCATTTGGTAAAGTGAAGAAAAAAAAGGGACATTGGTCTTTAACATGTGGGTGTCGTGGGTTAAGACATGTGGCAAGTGGTCACTTCTTTATAGTCTCCCTTTGGTCTTCTAAATAGCTAGTCCATTTCACTCACAATTCTAGTTCAATTTTCTCCTAATTTTTACTAGATATTCTTTTCAACATTTGATCAATGAAAGGTAATGGAAACTAATTCTTTTTAGTTGCTTCTTTCAACTTCCTATAGTCTATACACATTCTCCCAGTATTTTGAACTTTTGATGGAATAAGTTAATTACTCTCATTTCTCACTATTGTGATACCACTCTTTTTTGGTATTACCTATACCGGGCTCACCCATTCAGAGTCTAATATGGCATATATGATCCCAGTACTCAATAATTTAGACACCTCCTTCTTAACCACATTATAAATAAGAGGATTTGACCTCCTTGGTGGCTACTTAATTGTCTTGGACCCTTTAGTCAAAAGAATCTTGCGTGTGTAAACTAAGGGATCAATCCTTAGTATGTCCCCTAAAGAACAACGTATAGCCCTCCTATAACTTTTCAACACAAAAACTATTATCTCTTCTTTAGAACTACTCAGAGAACTGGAAATAACAATAGGCAATTTGCAATAATCCACAAGAAAGACATATTTCAAGTTAGGGGGAAGGGGTTTCAATTCTAAATCAGGGGGTTGCACAATAAAAGGAACTAGCTTTGGCATATCAAGTGCATTCAGTATGAGTGGTGTGTCCATATGGTTTGGGGAAGGAGATTTAAGCTCATTGTGGTGTATATGTACTCCACTTCCTGACTCAGTGCCACCATCAGATGACCTGGAAATTAAAAAATTAGGGTATGATCAATAAAAAAGAAAGTAAATCAGAACTGAGAGTGGGATTAGAAGTGGTTAGAGCAATAGCATGATCACTGCTATCCTCTTCTAATATTCTAGCACCACTTAAAGGAGAAACTACATTTGTAGCTTGTATAACAACTCCTTTATCATTAGTTTCTATAAAATTAAGAAACACACCTTCCTCGAGGCTATCAAATGCAGAATTAGTAGTAATATTAGAATCAAATCAAGATGATGCAACAAAATCATGCAGAATGTAAAGCTAGCTATCTATCTCTAAACAATAGACATATGATATGTCACCCTCACATGCACAAAAATCAGAAGAATGGGAGGAGGATAAACAAGTAAATGCATCATCATGATTCACATTCATGTCATATTAGTCGGGCTTATACACATCAATCTCATGCAAGTCATCCATATCATTATCATGACATTCAATCAAACTAATACCCAAGTAAAAACAATCTTCATAACCATGGCTCATAGCTTCTGAAAGATTAAATTCCCCTTTTTGATCCCCAATTCCCATAGTGATAAGGCCCTTCTTCATGTTAATTATAGTCTCAGTAGTCAGAAGGAATAGCCTACCTAGAATCAAGGTACTTTCAATAGGGAGCTCATTAGTCATATCAAGGACATGAAAGTCAGCTAGGAATACCTTTAGGGTATCTCACCATCCTATCAGCTAGACCAAGCACTAAACTAGTGTATTTCAAAGCTTTAATACCTAAGGTCTTATAAACAGAGGTCGGCATGAAACATTAATTGCTGCAGCTAAGTCAATTAGGACATAAGAAATAGTAGTTCTACCTATGGTACAGGGAATAGTGTAAGAACCCAGGTCTTTGCATTTAATACGCAACTGTGGCTTAAATAAGGTACTAACACTAACCCCAGTTGGATTCTCTCACTACGCCTATACTTTCTCTTATTTGTATAGGCCTTTTAAGAATTTAGCACGCTTAGGCATCTTTTAAATAAATTCAAGCAATGGCACATTCACCTCAAGTTTGCAAAACATTTCAAACAATTCATCATTGTCTTTCTTGTCAACAATATTTTTACTAACCAAGTAAGAATTTGGAAAAGGAAAGTCACGAATGTTTACCTCATCACCTTTGTATTTAGAAGATGATCCTTTCTCCATTGGTCTCTTTATGATAGTTGTTGCCTCTTCATCATTTTGCACCATTGGTTATTTCCGAGACTTCTCCAAGAGCTTCTTTTCTTATAGGCTTTTAGATTAAATAGAAGCTTCTTTCTCAGCTTGGGAAGTTTCTTGAGTAGTGTTAACGGGACGAGACTTAACTTCTATTTCCTGATTAATCAATTCTTCATCCTCTTCATTCTCTTTAAATTGCACTTTCTTAGCACCAATTTACTTACCACTTCTTAGTGTGATTGCATTCAAATATTTAGGATTTATCACTGTGTTGAAGGGTATAGAACCACTACTCTTTGCTTGTTGTTCACTCAAGTTGTTGGAGATTTGAGTAACAAAAGTGTTCAGGTTCTCATGCTTAGTCTCTATTTGCTCCAACTTGGAGAACACATTTTGTAAACATGAGTCCATCTTATTCCCTATAGCATTCAACTTAGCATTAGTTTGTGTCTTCTCGTGATCTAATCTTAAATTAATCCTGGAAATGCCTTTCATGATTATAGCAAATTCATTACCCTTAGAATAAGAAGATGATGTCCCTTGATTAGAAACCATTTGATTGCAAGAATTTCCTTAAATGATACCTTAATCCCTACCCCATCTAAAGTTAGGATGATCTCTCCAACCTGGATTAAAATTGTTGGAGTAGGGATCCCTCTTTTGATATTGGCCATTCCTATTTTGGTAGAGGGTAGAAATTTCTTCATATTAAGCACAGTTATTAGAGGCATACATTATGGACCCACAGTACTCACAACCGACTACTATAGCTTGAGAATGACCCACTGAATTAACTTTTGTGGCTTTCACATTATTCTATAAAATATTGAGTCTTTTTTCCATTTGGTTTCCCAAAGCAGCAATTTTAGTAAGAATATCTTGGGAAGAAATTAAAGAGGTATTTTACACCTTTCTTGTGTCTCCAGATTGACGGTCATTGGTAGCCATCTGTTGAAGTAGGTCCTGTACAACATTTAGACTCAATTCTCTGAGCGAACCATTTCCAGTAGTATGAATTAAGTGCTTATGATATGGAAGGAGCCCTTTATAGAAAAAGTTGATCAGATCATTCTTTGAAATATTGTGGTATGGACAATAGGCTAGAAGTGTGATGAACCTTGTCCAATATTCGTGCATGGATTCATTATCTCGTTGCATAACACTAGTTATCTCCTTTTTAAGCCTTGAAGTTTTAGAGGCAGGGAACTATTCATCTAAGAATGCTCCTTTCAACTGATCACAGGACAATGTGGTGAAATGTTAAGGTAGTATGTAAAGCCACTCTTTGGCCTTGCCTTCTAAAGTGAAGTGGAATGCTGTCCTTAATACATCTTTAAGATTTTTCATGGATGGTTTTATGGAAGAACACACCATGTGTATAATCTTCAAATGCCTGTGTGGATCATCACTTGCAAAGCCATGGAATCTAGGTAAGGAAGAAACTAACGCTCCTTTAATTTGAAAGTTCACATCATCAGTATAAAAGCCACAAGGGTCATAATCATCATTGGAATTATTAATCTCCCTTATGCTTCTATTATCCTCACCATTATTCCCTAGGTTGTTCTCACCTTATCCGTTGCTCCCATTAGGCCCATTATGTCCATTATTACCATTAACACCATCCATGATTTCTTGCTCTAATTCAAAATCACTAACAGATAAGTGTTCACTAGAGGTAGCTTTCTCACTAGGTTCTTGTTCACTAGATAACAAACTTGACTCTTGTGAAATATGCTCCTCCTCAGCAAAAACTTTACTTATACTCTCTATTCTCCTATCTCTTGTAATATTTTTCACGGACCTATCAATTTCAAGATTTAAAGGAATCAAAGGTAAAACCCTATCACTCCTAGGCATAACTGTAATAATAAAAAAAGAACGAGGTGTAAAACTTACTTACACAACAAGATTCAAGTAAAAAAATGGAAAAATATGTTGAGTGCAAGTGTGTGTGTATGAGAATGTATGAGTATGGATGACTATACACTTAATAGTGTATGAAAGAGTATGAAAATATTTAATATGGACAAATAATCATAGAATGTAAAAACTTCAACAATATGCATAAAGGAGCAATTTTCCCAAAACTTGACTTAGAGTATGGACCCATACACTAAAAAAAGTAATCAAGTAAGCTATAATCAAGCAATTAAGAGCAATGTAATCTACTAATTAGTAACCAAGTCAAAGAGCAAACCAAAATTTTTATCTAGCTAAGAAAATGCAAAATGAAAATGAAAATGGAAATGGACTATGCAATGCCAACGCAAGTATGAGGCTCAACAAATAAACCCCAGTCAATGTTACTTGACACTTAGTTACTAAGAAACCAATTTCTTAGCTCCTCGGTAATGGCACCACTTGAAACAACCTAAGTCCGATGTTGCCTTGAGGTTACATCAAAATTTAACCAAGGATTGCATATAATGCAGCTTCGGGTCGTTCTCTTTGACGAGCCAAAAATGAAATTAAATTCCTAAGTAACTAAATGCAATGCAACCTAAACTATAGAATGGGGTTTCATTTGATTAACTATCATTAAAATTGCAATGAATTAAAATAAACATAAAGGAATTGTTTTTGGTATTTTTAATTTAAAATGAGTGATATGGAATGATAGTGAGTGAACGGAATGAAAAACAAAGTGATTAATAATGATAAAAGCAACCCTCCAATTTAATAGCATAGACATTCATCACTTAAATAGATATGGGAGTTAAAAACAATGAACCAGAAGTTATAATCAAGCTTTTAATCTAACAATCGAGCCACCTCGAATTGTCACAAAATATTTTCTAAGGTCCCAATCTACTAACCGCCACCAGAATATTAAAATGGAACTAAGGATACTAAAAACCAATGCTTAATTATTACTCAATAATTAAATAAATAGAATTAAAGCCAACAATAGATATAATGATCCAATAATTCAAGTCATCTTGAATAATCACTAAATATTCGCTAAAATATTAAAGCAACATCTTGACCTAAAACAAAGTAATGAAATTTAAGCCATGATCAACACAATATCAGTTGCTAAATAATAATCCAACCACAAAAATCTTCCAATACAAAGATATAACCAATATATAACTCCAAAATAATTAAATAGTTATCCTAAGACCTAGGAATAACCAAATAATTAAATGGGTAGAAGATAAATGCGGTTAAACTCCCATAAGAAGACCTAAGCTCCTACCATTTCCATTGAATTGGAGGATTAGGATGAACTAGCCATGGAAACCTATAGAAGATGTTGTCAACAGTGAGCTCTGATGATTAGCTATGGAAGACAGTGAAGGAGATGACAGAAGAGTGAGGAAGAAGCCGAGAATCCACAAGGAAATGAAATGGAAGATGGGAATGATGGTTTGGATTTGTAGGAGATAAGGGAAAAAAACGAAATCGAGGTCTGGGATCAGTCCAGAAATTTGCTGTCAATAATCCCTCTCTTTTCTACGTTCTTCTCTTTTTTTTTAAAACCAACGCTTCTTAAAACCCTTGTTCATTCTCCTTTGCTACTTGTTTTGCTCCTCTTGCCCAATGTTGTCATTTCCTTTAATGCTTCCAACGTGCGCTATATTTTGGTCTCTCCCAATGTCTATCCACTTGCGTTATGTTTGGTCTTCATGTCTTCGTTTTATCATTCCAACTAATGGCGTGTTTTCTTCATGTATTGCTTATAGTTTTGAGCCTCTTTGCCTTAACCGTGCGTTGGCGTTTTCTTCATATGTTGCTATCATTTTTGCTTCTTTTCCATCTACTTTATGCATTGTCATTTTGTGCTCCTTGCCTTACCATGTTGCCTTACTTTTTCTTCATGTTTTGTTATCATATTGTGCTTCATGTTTCCAACTATCCACCTGTAATTGAATTCACAAGTGTCATAACAATTCGAGCAAGACAATTAGATATATGTCAGAATGCTATGTTAACAAAGACTTATTGATAATGCCCATCTGTTTAACATGGCCAAGAAATGTTTTAGGTGGTAAGCTTTTAGTTAATAGATCCACTATCATTACATCAGTACTAATATGATCAATTTACACTTTATGTTTTTGCACTTCTTTCATAGAAAAGTACTTCAAATCTATATGTTTCGCACCCTTTGAATACTTATCATTCTTGGAGAAGAAAACGGCTGCAGAATTATCACAAAAAATTCTTAGTGGTCTGGCAAAACTATTGACAATAATAAGACCTAAGATAAAGTTTCGTAACCACAATCCATGAACCATGGCCTGAAAGCATGCCACGAACTTAGCCTCCATAGTGGAAGTAGCAATGACGGACTACTTCCCACTTTTCCACGGAACTGCTCGTCCAGCTAATAGGAACATATAATCGAATGTAGATTTTCATGAGTCTATACAACTAGCATAGTCTGAATCTGAATAACCAATCACTTTGAGATAGGTTGATTTTCTATATGTGAGCATATAGTCCTTTGTGCCTTATAAAATCTAAGAACTTTCTTTGCAGCTTTCCAGTGGTCTATTCCAGGATTGCTTTCATATCGTCATAGTATTCCAATAGTAAAACTGACATTTGGTCGAGTGCATGTTTGAGCATACATTAAGCTCCTAACTACTAACCTATAAGGAATATACTCCATTTCGTTACGCTCCAAATCGTTCTTTGGACATTGCATTTGACTAAACTTGTTCCCTTTCTGAATTGGAACTCTCCCTGCGGAGCACTTTTCCATTCTAAATATCTATAATATTTTCTCGATATATCCTTTCTGAGATAATCCTTGTGATCTGTTACAGAATAGTTCTATTATAATATCATAGGATGCCTCTCCCATATCTTTCATTTCAAAATTATTAGAGAGAAAATTCTTTACATCATGTAACAAAACCATATTATTCACAATAAGAAGGATATCGTCAACATATAGAACTAATATAATGAATTTTCTCCCACTAACTTTCATATATATACATCAATCAATGGTGTTTTCTACAAAACCATAAGACGTAATGGCATCATTAAACTTAAGATACCATTGTTGGGAAGCCTGTTTAGTCCATGTATTGACTTCTTTAATTTATACACTAATCGTTCCTTTCATGTGGTCACAAAACCTTCTGGTTGATCCATATAAACTTCTTCTTCCAAGTCACCATTTATAAAAGTGATTTTTACATCTATTTGGTGAAGCTCTAAATCATAACGAGCTACCAAGGCCATAATAATTCGTAAAGAGTCCTTCTTTAAAACTGAAGAGAAGGTCTCTTTATAGTCAATGCAATCCTTTTGAGTGTAATCTTTGGCAATAAATCTAGCTTTATACCTTTCAATGTTGCCTTGTGAGTCACGTTTGGTCTTCCCATTTATAACCCACTTTCTTTACACCTTCCGACAACTTAACTAATTTCCATACGTTGTTGTCATCCATTGATTTCAACTCCTCTCTTCTTTCATAGCATTGAACCACTTTTCAAAATTGCTACATTCTACGGCTTGTTGAATGAGACTGGATCCTGATCAAAGTTAAGTCACATTCATGTTCAAGTGAGTAAACTTCATAGTCACTCGAAATAACTGGTCTTCTTTGCCTTACAAACCTTCGTAATGCTACTTCTTGTGGCATCACTTGCTCATTTGTAACTTGAATATCATTACCTAGTTCATCATTAATATGTTCAATTTGTGAAATTGGAACATTAATTTGTTGTTCCGGTATGTTGTGTATCCGTCATGCAACAAGAGGAATAACAACTGGTGGCATCATATTTGATGTAACAGTTTCTACTCAACCCAGAGTAGTTTCTACTCGACTCTCATGAATATCCACTTTTTGCGGTTCTCCACTCCCATTTATTTGATCATTTTCAATAAACTGAGCATTACCTGTCCCAACTATTCTCGTACTATGGTTAGGACAGTAAAATCTGTAACCCTTTGGCTTTTTAGGATAGCCAATGAAATAACCACTAATACTTCTCGCATTAAGCTTCTTTTCATATGGATTATACAACCTTACTTTCTTCGGATAACCCCAAATATGAAGGTGTCATAAACTAGGTTTCCTTCCTATCCTTAACTTATAAGGTGTCATAGGAACTGCTTTACTAGGAATCCTATTAAGCAGATATGTAACAGTCTTTAATGTATGCATCCACAACGATAACGGTATAGTATTATAACTTAACATAGTCCTAACTATATATATAAGAGTACAATTCCACCTTTCGGCTATACGATTTTGTTGCGGTGTGCCAAGTATTGTGTATTGTGCACATATGCCTTGATTAGCAAGAAACTTTGTAAATGGACCTAGACATTGTCCACTTTAATCAAATTTCCAATAATAGTCACCACCTCTATCATACCTCACTATCTTTACTTTCTATCTAAGTGCCTTTCTACCTTATTAACGAACACCTCTAGGATGTCCATAGACAGAGACTTTTCATACAACAAATAAATATAACCATATCGTGAGAAGTCATCAATAAAGGTAACTAAATATTTTTTGTCGCCCTAAGAAGGAACACCGAAAGGATCACAGATGTCAGTGTTTATTAATTCAAGTAATTCGTTACTTCTTGTGGCTAGATGCTTTGATATATTTTTAGTTTGTTTACCTTTATTGCAGTCCATACATATATCCCAGCCAGCAAAATCCAACTGAGTTAAGATTTCATTTTTCACTAACCTCTGTACCCTTTCTTTGGATATATGACTTAATCTTTTATGCCACAAAAAGCATAACATTCATTTTGTGCACTATGATTACTACCTATAATATTGTAGAAATTTAGCATAATCAACTTCAAGATTGAAGCAACATAAACAATCCATTAAAGTACTAGAACCATAATAGTACTTGTGGTTATACGATGAAAAATAGCGTTTCCAATCTTAAATTGAAATCCTAAGTCATCCAACTTTGCAACGAAAATTAAATTCCTACCACATTTAGGAACATAAAGACACTTTTCTAGATCCAAGTATCACCCAGTGTTTAAGATCAATTTGTACATCCCAATTGTGCCTTCATTCTGTTCCCTATATATAAGAACTTTTCAGTTCTGTTTATGGTTTGGAATGAAAGGAATCCTTGTTTAACATGTGACATATAAGTAGTTGCACCAGAATCTGACCAGCATGTATTATTAGGCACTTCAATAAGATTTGATTCAAAAAATACTGAGATATAGAATGTAGCTTTCTTTTCAAACCAAGTCTTTCTTTTAGGGCAATCCTTCTTGAAGTGATCATGCTTCTTACAGAAGTGGCACCTCTTATCTTTATGGATTCGGCCCTCATTAATATTTTTGAGAGCTTTGTCCTTATCTTTACCTTTCTTTCTTGGTTTGTTCTTGCTGCTACTAGCTCCTTGATGAAATATGAGATGAATAGAGTGTTCCTTCATTTTCTTCAATCTCCCTTCCTCCTGAACCAATATGGCCTTAATCTTTTGAAGGTTCCATTTTTCCTTAATGGTGTTATAATTCACTTGGAACAGCCCGAACTTAAGAAGAGTGAGTTGATGATGAATTGTACAAAGAAGGACTCACTTACATCTATACCCATGGATTTCTGCTTAGTAGCTAGGTTTGACATATGAGTCATATGATTGTGAATGGGCTGTGACCAGTCAAACTTCTTAGTCGTTAGCTCACTCATTAAAGTCCCTACTATGGACTTGTCAGCTGTATCAGATTGGGAGTATTTCTTAAGCTTCAATATGAACTCCTTTGCATTATATGTTTTAGGCATTGATGGCTTCACATTTTCTGCGATTGTCATTCGCATCAAATTCAAGCTCAACCTGTTAGACCATTCCTAAGCCTCATAATAAGACTTGTCAGCTTCAGAACTAGTTTCAGTTATGGCTCCAGGCCTTGCGTCTAAAACTATGGCTAAGTCTAAATCCATTACACCTAGTTGGAACTGGATTTATTCAGACCAATCCACATAATTCAGACCATTGAACTTGATTAAGCCATTTCCTAAAGCGAAAAAATTAGTCGATGCTACAAATACAACATATAGCCCACATTTTAATGTTTTGAGTATATCCAAATGGATTCAAACTAATAACTTTGATTATGTATTTAAATTCTCCTTTGGGTGATATTTACATACATAGTTGTAACCTATAAAGATGCTAATAAAATTCACTATAATGGACAATCAATTATATTCTAGTCAACATGCATGTTATCTTTGGATATACAATCATATCAACTAAATATGTTGATAAAGTCCCTTTAATGTCATTATTATAAGCAATGGTCCACCTTTGGGTGATCTTCTAGTGTTATAATTAATGATCTCAATTTTTCAGTTTAACCTTTATGTCATTTTAACAACATCATATAACCTGAACAATTGAAAGAATGCGTAATTAAATGTCTAAATATCTTTTCAAGCAAGGTCACTTTCGTAGCACCCCACTCTTGCAAGACATGTACCTGACATCCTGAGTGATGTCCAAATGCGTACCCCGCAATGGTGGCATGCTAGAGCAATCAAACACTTAAAACTCATATTTTTTCTTTTTTTCTGTACAAACGTATGTGGAATCAATAATTAATTAGGCCTACTTTATTCATAAACTTTTTCAATCAAAAGGGTTACAATCATTTCACAAATCATCCGAATTTCATTAGTCACTGAGGCCCATTATGCATACAAAACATTTAAATTCATAAGTGTTATTACATCATAAAATCATTTACAAACATTTCCCATTTGGAAAGTTATTATAACATAATGTTAAAATACATATTGTACAAAAATCGCGAAATATACAAGTTGATACAAAAATAGGAAAGTATAAATGTAGACGCAAATTGATCCGACCTTTATCTCTTACTTGGGTGCAATGGCTATACTTCTGTTAACCTAACGGGGTAACTCTTCAGAGCTTGAAAAATATTGAAAATTTTGGGTGAGTTTTGCGAACTCAATGAGTGACCATCCTCGATGGCTCACTCAATCACATAACACATACAGTTCACATATTTTCATATAATTTACATCACTTCATTTAACACATAGGATCACATTCAGGGCATTCAAAATTATCATTTCAATCATTTAAAATACACATATCACTTATAATGCAATGCACATGAGACTCACTTTCATTTATTTCTTTGTTGTGACCGAGTGCCTGTAACTGTCCCGTATCCATTGTGGATACCGGGATCATTGATAACTGTCCCATATCCGTTAGAGATATCGGGCTCATTTTACATAGTGAGCCTTTGACTCTTATACACTTTCTGAGCTTTAAGCTCTTTTTCACATTCTGAGCTTTAAGCTCTTTTGTGGTGGCTACTCCAGTCACAACTTCCTTTATGTTTCATGCATTCATGTAATGGAATGCAT
>JAOQML010164145.1:0-27817 GCA_027568935.1 Erythroxylum urbanii
TTAAAAAAAAATTTATACCGTCTTTTGCTAAGTGATGTGTTAAGTGATGTGACACGCCACCCTCGCGGGGCACGGATTCGAGTATCACTGTCGATATCGGGTTCGGGTTCAGCGGGAGTGGGGTGTTACAAAACATAATTAGGGTTTGTGATTATAACTTGAAAGACAGTAATCCTCCCTTCGATAATTTAGAACTGACACCACAATAACACATAAATGGTTAGGTTAGCATTGAAGGTAGAAAAATCCCATCTCTTATAATTTGGTAAATTCTCTTGTTTGTTTTCCTATTGTCAATTTAGTGTTGCTCAAGTGATTTCTTTCCTTGTTCACCACTACTACAATAGTAGTATAGTTATTTTATTTTAAATAGCATTACGATGCACTATCAATTTTAACTTTGTTGCCAGGGTGTGCAGCTGTATATATTTGTTCCTAATTGATTTCTTTTTAGTTATTTCGTGATCCTTTCTTTATTCTGTTTGTTTTTTATTTATTAAACTAAATCATGGATGGAAGTAATTTTTTCTTTAACTCTTACTCTAACCTATAACCAATGTTGGACTGATCAACCTAACTTTAGTTATGGATGGGATAATCAACAAAGTTACTTCCATAATAGTTTGCAGGATGCACAACAATTTTGATATAAACCAGAAGTTTCTTATCACGATTCAGGTATATCTCTGGACTACTATATCAAGATCTTTAATACTAATAATCTTTAATTTTATCAGGGTATGCTGCAACTTCAAAAGAGTATACGGCATACCTAATAGGATATTTAACAATTCTAGTAGGATGAAAGGCAATCTTAGTCTAGTTGCTAAGATTCGGAGAACCAACATGACTCAGGTGCATCTTTATAAGAAATGCTTAATATTATGGTTGCTAACAATCTTCAAATTCAATAGGATATGCAGCAGTTCTAACATAATATTCAACAGTTATTTCAGCAAGGTGTATAGCAAATCCAATAAGATGCTTTGCAATTCCAGCAAGATATATTGCCTTAATAGGGGGATATCAATCATTTGGAATTGCAAAGCGAAGAGAAGTAGCTGTATCAACCTGAGGTGTACCCAATGGACATTTATGTGAAAACTTTACAAAGTGATGAGGAGCTTGAGAATTTTGAGGTTAACCCTCAATGAATTGCTTGTGATGAAGAAGTTGAGGAGAAGCTCGAGGCAAAAAAAGCTATATCATTTAGCTTAGAGGTGAGTATTGAGTTCATGATTATTTTTTAGATTAACGCTGCACCTTTACATAACAGCTTGGAGGAATTAAATCAGGAAGAAAAAGGCAAAGAGACATTTGAGATCCTTCCAGAGTGCATAGGCTCAATCAAGATTGAAAGTAAAAGGATAGGGAAGATGCTGAATATGGCGATCATCAATTGAGACCCTGTCTTGAAGAACCTTACATGGAGGAGCCACATGTGACACCTGAAAATCACAATTTTGTCACATGAGGAGGAAACATGGAATCAAGCCAACGACCCTAAACAAAGGTACTTTTTGGGAGGCAACCCAAGGGAAGTAAATTTTCTTTTCTTTACATTTTCGCATTTCTTTTTATATGTATATGTGTGCTTTGTTGGTTTGTTTCTTGCTAATTTAAGTTTTCAATCAAAATGAGAGAAAGGATAAAACAACAAAACAAACATTTTCTCTTTTCTGTTGATTCTGGGTTATATGTCATGATTAAAATGTTTATTAGCTAGAGAATTTTATAACAACTTTAGTATGTATTTTTACTTTTATGATTGGTCGATGTGCATTATCTTTAAAAGGGTAGTGATTAGTGGTAGACAAAGCTGGTAAGATTTTAAGCCTCATTTGTCTTTTGATAATGTGTGACCTTCATGACATGTACATCTTGATTTTGCCTTGAATTTCTACTCTAGACCACATTTTTATCATATGCATCAACATGGATATGATTAGACATTTTTTGTTTTTCTGAATTACATTAGCCAAAAAGCCTACCCATTATATGATTTTTCATTTTGATAAGCGCCCTTTAAGCTATATACCTTTCTTTTTGTATAAACCACATTTTGTGCTTTTAAACCACATGTCTTACCCAAGTCATAAAACTAGCAGAGCATTTATGATTGGTGAGTTTGTGGATGTACAAGTGTAAGTGTGGGGGTGTACATATGTGTGGGTTAGTTAATGTTGGGATGTTTTGTTATGTCTTATCATTGAAATTCCCATGTTAATGTAGTTTATTTTAATGTTAAAAAAGGAAAAGAAAGAAAGAAAAGAAAAAGAGAAGAAGAGAAATGAAAAGAAAATGTAAAAGAAAGAAAGAAGAAAAAGAAAATTAATGATTTTTTTGTATCAAGGAGGAAGTGCATATGAGTTTGTAAAGTTATTCATAATTAATGCATCTTCCTAGAGTTATAATGAATGTGTTATTTAAGTATGTTGAATATAAGGTAGATGTTGGCTCAGAAGGTTAACTCTTTTGTGGTTTTAATGTATTATCATCAATTGTATGAGTGATTCCTTCGGATTGATATATGCTTCATGTGGTTTGTATGAGAGCTGAATTGTGTGGTGAAATATGAATGTTGCACTTGTCATAGTTGACGGTATTTAGTTTTTAATGAACGTTAACTTATGAACTTGATGTCACACTGAGTGTTGCTTTGTTTCACTAGCTTTGGTGGCTTTCATGCTACTTGATCCAAACACATCTCTCCTTACCTTTGCCCACATTACAACCTTGAAAAGTCCTTTGATCTATGATTTTGCATGTGAAAATTAGTGGTGGAGAAATGAAACGATATGCAAAGTTGTGGAATAACAGGATCATGAATAGTGTTGAGTGTACCAATAGATATATTTTAGTTAAACACATTTTCCGAGTTTACCATTAGATTACTCAGTTTTTGAAGATGATGAATGTTGATTGATCATGAGTAAAATTTTGGAATATTGACTTATTGCTATGATTTTTGAAAGTCATTTATCTTTGATTATGATTATGTATTCTTGGAACATATGAGAAATGAGTTAGTGTTTTTGGGTTTGTGAGCTTAATTTTAATATTTTGCCCGAGGACGGTTAAAAGCTAAGTTTTGGGGACTTTGATAAGTATAAAATATAACATCTTTTATCCTCCTAAACTTAGTCCATATAATTATTTTATTACACATTTGGGCATGATTATTCATATTTTATTAGTTAAAACCCAAAATGATTTTTTTTTCTAAATTTTACTATAAAATTGGCCTTAAGTTGAACTATTTTTTAACTTAATGGACTGATGTAATTATGTTAATTATGTGGAGATGATTAAAACTCCAATAGTCCACAATCAAACATCACATGCATTAAAACGACAGTCTATCCAGTAGCATAAGGAGGAAGCTAGGAGAAAAACACAGCACAGAAGTAAGGAGGAATTAGGAGAAACGACGTAGCAGCTGGGAGACATCTTATGTCTGTGTGAATATGCTAGGAGCAAAACATAGCACAGAAGCAAGGAGGAACTAGGATAAATGACTTAGAAGAAGTTAAGGGTTTTTATGCGTGAACAGTAAGGTGTCCATCAATGTTTTATTTGTCACATCATAGAATAGCGAAAAATAGTAGCTAGGAAATAGAACAGAAGAGAGTAGCATGAAATAGAGAGAAGCTTATGATAGAAGAGAGCTTGGAGGTACAGTGAAGAGAGCAACTAGAGGTCTTCGGTATGGTTATTTGGAGGGGCTAAAGCATCTTGTTTTGGAGAGATCCATGGAAGACTAAGTTCTCGATACCGATTCAGAGTTGACATCGACATTGACAACATCCTTTGTTTTTGTTGTTTCTTTCCCTCATTAGAAATTGATTGTGTTATCCTATGTTGATTGATTTGGGTTTTGTATATGGATAATTAGATTTTTGTTATTTTTCGGTTATTTGTGTATGAACTCATTGGGTATTGTGAAAGGATGATTTTAATGCATTCATTGAATTGTTTAATTGTAAACCCATTGCTAGAATTTCAATAGAATCCATAGTTGTTATGTTGAAATTCATATGTAGCAATTAATGATTCATAATCATTAAGAATAACATGAACTAAGTTAAATAAAACATCGTATGTAGATGTTGTCTTAATTAATCGGTTTTCCTAATTTGTAATGCTACTACCTAATTAAATCTAGAGATCATTTCTTAAGTTATTCGGTGGTTAGGTCTAATTAACTATCGTATCTTGATTAAATATAGTTAATTATTAAGCCACGAGTAATAGTTGCTAGGAGAGGTTCGAGAAAAACAAATCAATGAAATATGCTTAATTAGGGTATAGGCTAAGATTGAAGCAAAGAACCGGGTCCTTATCATTTTTCGCATGTTTTCTTTAATTAGTCTAATTTCATTTTATTTTGTTGTTTAAAAATCCAAACCCCATCCCCACCACCTGTTAAACCTAAACACCAATTACTTTCATTTTGAAAACTTTACACACACTCTCTATGGGATCGACCTAGACTCACTACTGCTATAATAGTAGTCTATTTATTTTATTTTGACTAGCATTATGACGTGATGTCACATATCTGCCACTATCGTGACAGAATTCTAATGTTACGTGTTAGGTTTATGATCGTGATAGGTGTGATAACAGATGCAAGGACTACTTCCAAACTCATTTTTGAGGGTTATTTCGGCATTTGTTCCCTTGTAAAACCTAGTCTTTACCCTAAAAAGCCCTAGGACTATAAAAGAAAAAAGAATGACCTAATCTAAAGGAGCCTCCATTTACTAAATTTGGATTTAAGGATGTTCTAAACTCTCTTAGGGATTTGTTCTTGAATTAATGTTAATTTGATTTCTTTTGATGTTAATGTGTTTGGTATTGTGATTGTTTCTCGTATTGGTATGCCTAGGTAATAAATTAAGAGAGCGAACCGATAGCAAAATGATTTGGTTGGGTAATGAGAATTAAATAATCAAATAAATTAGAAAAACAATCAAATCAGTACAAAAAAAGATCTCATGTGAGGACTCGATTGTCTATTACAGTATTTAAGATCTAATTTGTTAATTAAGAGATTGCAAATTCCTTAATTTGAATTCAGTTAGGGTTTGAAGATTAGAACTTGAGAGAGAATAATCCACCCTTCGAAATTCTAGGACCGATATAAAATTAACTCAAAAGTAATCAAGTTAGCATTAGTTGAAAGGATAAATCCTCTTTCTCATAATTAATTAATCTTCCTTGTGTGATTTTTGATTTGTCAGTTAGATGTACTTAATTTTAATTTTCTTTCATTAATCTACAATTTCATTTTTCAATCTATCCATATTCAATTGTTTAATTTTACGTTCATTTTTATTTTCATTTTAATTACACTTTTAGGCCTTAGACAAGTTAGGATCTATTAGTTCACTAATTCCTTATGGAATTGACACCTTATATACTACACTTATGACCCATGCATTTGCAGAATATTGATGGTTTGGTAATTGTAAAGCTTGCTTAAGAAGTTTTGACGCCATTGCTGGGGAATTAGTTAGATTAGTTGAGTTCTTTTTATTTAAGGAATTTTCGCCTCTCTTGTGTCCTTACAGTTTCATGAACACAAGAGTTACTCAAAGTTTATGTAGGATCACTGAAACATTAGAGTTTAGAGTGAGCAATCCGAAGAGCAAGATACGAAGAAGAAATAGAAGAACCAATGGCAAACGAATTTAATCAAGTAAGCTAGCCACGAACCCTTATGGATTTCATTAGACTACACTGCAAATCAAGGTATGACTCAACCACTGGTTGAAACACCCTCATTTGAGATTAAGCTAACCTTGCTAAACATTTGTACAATTCAACAGATTGACTAATGAGGATCTTAATGCATATAGTTAATTTTCTAGAAATATGTGACACTTTCTGATATCATGGGAAGTCGAAAGATGCTGTTAGGATGAGGCTCTTTCCTTTCACGCTAAGGGATAGAGCCAAGGTATGGTATCATTCCCTAAGTCTTGCAAATGTCACAACTTGGGAGCAACTAGTGCATGCATTCTTAGATAGTGCTTCCTCTCACGAATACTATGATGCTGATAAAGGAAATCAAGAATTTCCAATCAAATGATGGGGAGTCGCTTTACGAAGTATGAGAAATATATAATGATTTGCCAAAGAGGTGCCCATACTATAACTTACCAAAGGAATTCCTGTTTTGTAACCTTTTGCAATGGAGTCACTCCATCCACACGAGGCACAATAGATGTAGCAACGGTAGGATCTCTTATAAGAAAGACGGTTGAGGAAGAGGAGGAATTGTTGGAGGAAGGGACAAGTAACAGTTGTCTTTAGACGATGGACATGAGTAGACAACACACAACCCTTTGAGAGAAAAAGGGAGCCATAACTATTGACCTAATAATGGAAATGCAATCCAAAATTGATAACTTAACCTAAT
Source organism: Erythroxylum urbanii (assembly GCA_027568935.1). NCBI lineage: Eukaryota > Viridiplantae > Streptophyta > Magnoliopsida > Malpighiales > Erythroxylaceae > Erythroxylum > Erythroxylum urbanii. The sequence continues at coordinate 6,428 of JAOQML010164145.1, forward strand.
AGCTGAATAACATGAAAGCCTCCTCTTCAGCTCCTTTTAAAACAATTTAGTAGAGGTGTGAGTTATACGGACAAGACAATCATGATATCATTGACTGCTTTCTAATAGGGATGTTAATGGGTCAGGTTGGGCCTGGCCTGACTCTTGACTCGGTCCGACCACAGGCTACCTGACTTGACCCAACCTTATATTATTTTAAAAAAATTAAAAAATATATTGTTTTTGACTTTCTGGTCAGGCCACGGGCCAGGTCGGTCAGCCCTGGCTCAACTTGTGGCTTGCTAGGGCCAAATAATTTTGACCTGTAGCTTGGTCAACCTAGGTCAAAATAGGGCCAGTCGGGCCAGGTCGGGTGAGCTAGGCCAAAATTTACATTCCTACTTTTTGATTAAAAATAGTGAACTGGAGTAACTAAATTACATGGAAGCCTAGTTTGGTCGAGGAGGGGGAACAATCCCTACTCAAACATGTATAATCTGGGATGGAAGAACCACCCAAAATTCTCCTAGTTAAACAATGTAAGAGGTCAATTCTGACCTCCACCTGGATTCTAACAAGAAAAACCCAATTCCACAGACTCTAAGTTAGACAAATTCTTAGAAAAGTTTGGAAGCATGGAGGACTCTCACAAGAGGTTGGAAGGACTATTTGAACAAGTAACATGCTTCTTCCATCCATAACCTAAAGGTTCAAATTAGCCAATTGGCATATGCATCGTCAACACGAAGTGCAGGAAGCATTCTGAGCAACAATGAGACAAATCCGAAGGAAAGGATAATGGTAATCACCCAGACCACTGAAGAGAAGTTCAACCAAGTTAAAGAAGAAAATGAAGAAGAAAAGAAGAGGGCCAATGAACATTCCCTATAGAGTAAATATTAGCTAACATAAGTCAAGGAATATCAACCTAGAATTCCATACCTATTCTAGCGCAGAGGAAGTCAAAAGAAGTAGAGCTAAGGAGGTTCTTGATGTAATAGAGCAACTAAAAATGTGACTCACTCTTATAGAATAAACAAAAAAGAAATTGGTAAACAGAGATGAACAGAAGAAGCTGGAGAGTGAAGTAGTAAGTAAGGAGAACTCTAATGAAGTGGCAACACTAACACGGAAGCAAGATGGTCCAGGAGATTTTTATATTCCATGCATTATTGGTAGTGTCAAAGTGGATATGTGTGCAAATGGCTAATAGATCAAGAGATGTCAATAGGCCAAGCTGGGGTGTCCTGTGACCTAACTCGTAACCAGACGAGTTGGGATAGGTCAGCTCGTGGCCTAGCCCACCATATTTTTTAAAAAGAAAAAGTCAAAATGATGTCATTTTTGAAGTAACAGTCAGAGTTTTGGCATCCTTAGATAGATCAATCCATCGTCTTAGAGGTGTAGTTAATGATGTTCTTATTAAGGTTGACAAATTTATCTTTCCCATGGACTTCATCATCTTAGACATTGAGGAAGATTTGGAGACACCCATTATCTTTAGACGACCATTTTTAGCCACCCCCCAATCTGTTATAAATGTTGATAGAGGCGATAAACTTTAAGAGTGGGGGATAAAAAGGTGTCTAATGATAAAAGAAATTCTTTCAAATCTGTGGGCATTACAAGAGAAACGAGTCTTGTGAAAAAGTTGAAAAGAGTTATACTGACAAGGACTCACTAGAACAACCACAAATTCGAAAGAATACTTGAAAGAAGAAAATGAGGAAGAAAGGTGGTAGAAAGATAGTTAGGTAACTCACCTACAGTTGATGAAATCTATAGTAGTGCTACCATTACATGAACCATTTGAACCACTGTGAGCAAAAGAAGTATGTCGAGCTAGCGATGGTAAATGAAGTGTTGCAAGGGAGGCAACCCATGATTTTTAACGTTTTGTTGCTTCATCTTTCTTATTAGATTAGGTTTCCAACTCTGTTTTATCATGTTTTCGATACAAGTGAACACCTTGAAGAAATCAAGCATAAGTATGACTTGGGTTTTTTTGTCCTTCTCTTTTTTCCAATAGATGGGAATGGTGTGGAAGGGAAAACAATGAGGTGATGATGCAAATATAAGATATGGAAGGAACTCAGGAGTGACAAAAAGGAAAGAATAAAAAATGAGAAAGAAGTGTGAAAATTTCTAGTGTCATAATCGTGAGTTATTTCTGAACCTTCTGTCATGATTATGACCTATATGGCCATGATTGCACACGATTTTCATAGATCTTTATCTTATTTTACCCCTCTTTTCTCTTCCCTAACCTATATATTCACTCTTGCCCTCATTTTTCTCACCCATAAGACACTCTCTCTATCTCTCTATGAACAAACTCTCAAATCCTCTCCCTTCTCTCTATAAAAATCTTTTTCTCTCTAAATTCTTTACACCTCTTATTCCAAATCGGACCTAAAATTAAGCAAACAGTCAAGCATGCTCAATCGAAGGGCAAGGTTCAAGTGTCAGGTTATGGATAACGGAATCGAGCAATGAATTACAAAGCAACCTTTTCGATTTACTTGGAAGAAGAAGGTAATTGTTTCCAAACCCTCAGTTTGAAAAAAATTGTTGTACCTTGATATTTGAACTTTGAAATATTAGAAAGAATTGGATTGAGATAATAGTTGAAAACTTAAGGGGAAGAATTCACTGGGCGAAATTTATGCATTTTAACTATGTCATTTATGAAGAAATCATCCTAAAATTATTCAAATCCCTCCAATTTAAGAAAGCTAACCCTAAGAATATATGGTTTCGATTGAGGGATTAACTCTATGAGTTAAATTACAAAATTTTGTGTAAAATCGGTGATTTTTGGAGATAACCATAGTGGACTAGCACAATGACTTCTGTGCCATATACTATTAGACTGAACTTATTGGGTTAGAGAATTTCGACACAAAAAATGCCCATAATAACATAATTCATACTCTTGAACTCTTGTTGATACATAAGTTCATGTGTCAACTGTGTTTGACAAAAGTGAAAGCGATAAATGTCGGTGAAAGAACTTTTCATGTTATTGTGCATGGATCATAGCGTCCAAGTTTACACCTCCACCCACATATTTGTCGCTATTGTTGCTACTCTAAAAAAGAGAAGAAATAATCTTGGAATAGGGTATTTGGTTACAGCTATTGTAGATTATTGTAGTGTCAATTGTGATGGACTAACTGTGCATTTTCTCGTCACTTGACGAGAGCTGAGATCTTGATGTCCTATAATATGGAACTTCGAGATATCAGTGTAAAATCTCATATTATGAACAAGGCGGGATAGGCTAATTTAAGCTCGACACCACCGCAACAAAAGGAGGATTCAACCAGTGAAAAATTAGAAGAGGAAGAGACAGCTAGATGGCAGAAAGTACTCAATGCAATTTCAGACTCTAACAAGGTAATTTAAGAAAATGCCAAGGTGTTGAAGGAGACAGTAAAGGAGAAAAGATGCCAATGCCACGATATTTAAGGCATTTACAAATACTTTGCTGCTCAAGGCATAGAGATCCTACCTCCAACACCATCACCATCACTACCTCAATCTGTATGACAGGATTTTATACTCCAACCCTTGTCTTCTTATTTTTATTTTTTTCTTATTCTTATGTTTTCTTGCCATTTTGTTTTATTGTTGTTTTATTCCCACCTTATGTGTTATTTGTTCTTCTCACATTAAGGACAATGTGTTGTCTAAGTGTGGGGAGGGTTGTGTGCATTGTATTTTTTTATTTTGAGTATGAATTTTGCATATTATATGTTAATCTTATTTAGGTTTTCATGATGTGAGTCATGTGAATGTGTCAATGTCTAGGACTTAATGAAATCAGTTTAGCTTTGAACATAGTCTTTTAGGTTGTAAAAAATTATTAGCTTGTCAAACTAGTGTACTAGGTGGCTTTGGTTAAATATGTATGTTAATTAGGATATGATGTTAGTTCATTAAACCTAGGAATTTCCTACATACATTTATAATTTTAGGTCAATCGAATAAGTAGCATCGTTAGTATCCTGTCATAAGAATGATTAGCTAAAGAAATAAAGTAGGCAATAAAATATGAAAAAATATTTGTATATATTAAATAAATAACTATTCCATAGGCCTTCAAGTTATGAATAGAGGTAGTAGCTAGTTGAAAATGTGATCTAGTTAAGTAACCAAGGGACATTCATCACAAATGTTTGCCTTCGCAATAAAGGGCTAGAAGGACATTCTAACTAAGCAAATTAATAAAACATGACCTAATTGAGTAACCAGAGGACATTCATCATAAATGTTTGCCTTCGTGTTAAAAGACTAGATTAATGTTAATGAAAATTAAAAAAAATAATGTTTTGATAAATAAAACCTATTGATCTTTGTGAATAGCTTGAATTTTCATGAAAAGCTATTTAGGGATAGTTACAATTTCGATTGACTAAATAATTATCAGTGTGTATATGCATGTGATGGGGGTGAATGAATATTAATGAATATGAAATTAAGGTCTTAATTAACATTTATATTTAATTTAAAGTGCTTAGCCATAGGTTTCATAAGTTAATAATTTAGAACAACTTGCTTGAAGGTTTATGCTTGAAGTAAATAAGTTTCATGAAGTTCAATGCTATTGTACCATTATTGCATATGCGTGCTTATATGTGTTTGTGCTTGTGTTTGTGTTTGTGTTTATGTTTGTGTTAGTGTTAGTGTTAGTGTTAGTGTTAGTGTTAGTGTTAGTGTTAGTGTTAGTGTTAGTGTTAGTGTTAGTGTTTGTGTTTGTGTTTCTGTTTGTGTTTGTGTTTGTGTTTTTGTTTTTGTTTTTGTTTTTGTTGGTGTTTGTCTTTATGTTTATGTTTGTGTTTGTGTTTGTGTTTTTGTTTGTTTTTGTGTTTATGTTTGTGTTTCTATTTGTGTTTGTGCTTGTGTTTGTGTTTGTGCTTATGCTTGTGCTTGTGCTTGTGCTTATGTTTGTGTTTTTTTTCTTGAGGAAAAGTAAAAGTTTAAGTGTGGGGATGTTGATAGTTATAGGATGCATTATGTTTTAATGGGTAATTTAGTAGGTTTTTAGTGGTTAATTATATGATTTGTGCATGTTTAGGTTTAAAATTGTGATACTATGATTATGTGTTTATGTTTTTTAGTGTTGTGTGGTTTAGAGCATGTCATCAGGCTTTAATTTTGTGTGTTTGGTGTGTTTTGATGAGTTTGTTGGTGTTTAAGATTAGGTAAAGAAGATCGGAGAAGATTTCGAGAAAGCTCAAAGCAAAGGCCAAGGCCACGATCGTGACATACTAGTTACGGTCGTGACAAAAGCAACCTAGCCAGGGTTACAATCGTGACACCCTGACCTGGTTTATCACGATCATGACCAGGTCTTGTTTGTCTTCTATCATGATCATAACAGACAATTATGATAGAAGCACAATTTCAACTATCAAGATCGTGATCGTGACAGGCATGATAACAAACGTAGGGACTACTTCTGAACTTATTTTTTTGATGGTTATTTCAGACATTTGAGCCTGGGTAAAACCTAGTCTTTACCAAAAAAAGACCTAAAATTGTAAAAGAAAAAGAATTACCTAATTTAAAGGAGCCTTCATTTACCAAATTTGGAAATAATCAAAGAAGAGATATAAGAAGAGAGAAGAAGAGAAAGGAAGAAGGAGCAACTGCTACTGCTGCCACTCCCATTCCTTCTAAGTGAACTTCTTCATTTCATCTTGTTATTTCTTTCATTTGATGTATAAGATGGATATGATGATGAAGAATTTGGGTTTAAGGATGTTCTAAACTCTTTTAGGGATTTGTTCTTGAATCAATGTTAATTTGATTGCATTTGATGTTAATATGTTGGGTAATTGTGATTGCTTAAATATTTGCATACTTTGATAATAAATTGAGAGAGTGAATCGATAGAAAGATGATTAGGTTGAGTAATGAGAGTTAAATGATAGTTGTGATTTGCATGATATTTTAGGGTTCAATTTGTTAAGTGTTTAACGTTAATTTGAGTGTTTAATGTGTATTCATATTTTAATTGTGTTAGTTTATATGTTTAATTGTTTTTTATGGGTTAGTATAAGTCTTTGAGCTTAAATATTATATTTTTGAGGTACTTTGATGTGTTTGTTAGTGTTTCACGGTAAACAGAGAAGAATAGAGAAGTTTCGGGCCAAAAATATGGCCCATGATCGTGAAAGAGGCGAGCTGACAAGACCCAGGCCATGATCGTGCACTTTAGGCCACGATCGTGACAGAGAGTTCTATGCCAGGCGACAATCATGACAGAGAGGGTTAAGCACTAGTCACGATGGTGGTAGGCAGGGCCACAATTATGGCCTGTGTCGGGATGACATAAAAACTTAAGTTTCGCAAGACGTTTTAGACCGTTTCAATCCTGAATCAACCCTATGGCTTCCAAAGTATAAATATAACATTAAGGGACAGAAGAAGCAGTCAGGAAAGAATCTTTTACATCAGCTAAATTTTGAAACCCTAGAGAGTTTATCGAGAGATTAAGGAAGGAGATGAAGGAAGAGAGACACGGAGAAGAAACTTCACGCGAAGTACTTCCTAGAACAAGAGGTCTTTTGCTGTCACTACCTCCTCTATTCCGTTCCAAACGTATTTTCCAGTTATTTCAATTTTATTGATGTATAAAGTTGAGATAATTGTTGAGAATAGGTTGTGTTGAATGTTGAGTTTTTGTTTATACTCACCTTTGGGACTTTTATCTTTGATATTAATGAAATTTGATTTATTGTGTTTTTATTGAGTTATTTGTGATTCAATTTCTGTTCTTAATAATTCAGTAACAAACTGAGAGGGTGAAACGAGTGAATATCATCAAATTGGGCTAACGATAGTTAGGTAGTTTAACAGACAAAGAATTGAATCAAACTGTTAAATTTGTGCAGCGAGAGATCATGCATAGGTTTTCGGTAGGTGTTTAGACAATTTCAGAACAAATTTAAGTTTTGGGTCAATTGTGAATCGAGAGATTACAGTTCCATAATTTAAATTAGGGTTTATAAATTAGGATTAAAGATTATAACTCGAGAAAGAATAATCCACTCTAGGACTGTCTAGACCCAATAATTCGATAATTGCATAATTAATTAGATTTTCATTAAGGTTGAAAAAAACACCCTTTCCTTTAATTGGTAGTTCCTAGGTTGATTTTTGATTGGATTGTGCAACTACTATCCTGTTTATATTTTTGAATTTTGATTCTCGTATTGATTATTTGATTGATTAATCTTCTGCATTAGTTGTTTATTTTAAATTGATACGATTTAGTTCAGCCTTAGATTTTAGGATTATATTAACCCTCCTCATGGGATCGATACCTTAGGTACTACGTGAACGACCCATGTGCTTGCAGAAATATCGAGGTTAAAAATATTAAAACTTTTTCATAGCATAATACCCCGATCAAGTTTTTGGCACCGTTGTCAAGGGACGATTAGTTTATCTCTTTAGTCTAAAATTTTTTCACTATATTTTATGCTTAAAAAATTTTTGGGGCATAAAGTAATGACATATGAAGACTTCTTAGAGTGTGAGTGAGACATCTGAAGAGCTAAATGCTAAGAAGAAATGGAAAGAACAATGATGGAGGATATATATTATAAGGAGCGAGGAACTTTTGCAAACTGTAATGAGGCACAGTATAGTTGGGGAAGTAACGAATCTTATTGAAACATGTACACTCCGGGGTGGCAGAACTATCTAAATTTCTATTGGTCCAATAATGTAGGGACTCGCTTAGGACATCAAGACCTATTAGGACTTCAACAAGATGAGTCTAGTTTATAGGATTCTAAATTGGACAAGATCCTGGATAAGTTGACAGACATGGAAGAGGGTTAGAGGAGACTAAAAGAGCAAATTGTTCAAGTAATAGGAAACCATGCCACTTTTATTCATAATCTGGAAATGCAAGTCAGAAAGCTTTCCCATGAATTTTGTAAGAAAAGTGTGGAAGACTCTCTGAGAAATATGAAATTACATTAACGAGAGCAATATGAGCTTATCATACTTAAGAATAGGGTAGAGCTAGAAGAACCAACGAGAAATCAAACTAAACCCGACCTTAGAGAAGAACAAGAAATCAAAGAAGAGGATGAAGAAAATAATGCCAACCATCCCTATTATTCATTAGTTCTTGAAATACCATATATGAACATCAAAAAATCTTGGGGAGATATTAAGGAAAAGAACTCTATCTTTTGGATTGATGGTGATCAAATGACATTCAACATAAATGATGTAATTAAGAATTCGAAGGTTAGTAGCTCATTCAGGATAATTGATGTGTTCGAATCTTCTGAAGAGCATGAGGATGAAGAACAATTGACAACAGACATCGATTTTAAAGAAGCTATGAAAGTCTCTATTTGTGAAGCAAAAGAAGAAGAAGAAGAAAAGGGAGTGACTAAGGAAGAACAAGAGCAGCTCACCCTTTTACTAAACAAACTGCTAGATTTAATAGAAGATTCAGAGAGTTTTGTTATTCCCTATTTTATTGATAGTTTGTTAGTGGAAACGACATTATTGAAATTAATTGGTTTTCATACTTTTATCAATATTGTCCTTCTGATCATTTTGCAATTTTTAGCTTACTCATAGGCTATAAAATTGATGTTAAACAAAAAGGGTGGAAGCAAGCTGCTCATAATTGATCCTAGTTGAGTTTTAAAGAATGAAGGTCAAGCTAATGACTATAAATTAGCACATTTACTAGTTAGATTTAAATTGTTGTGTAGTTAGGTTTGTTTTAAATTCTTAAATAAGTTTTGAATGAATTGAAACGGTTTGGATTCCTAATTCTTTTGTTCTCTTGAATCACTTATAAGATGGGGAAACACTCTCGATGTCAAGTGGATTTGGTCTCAACACTATCGCCATAACCACCTCTATCACCATAAACAGTTTCGTGTTCTAACTCTTTTCTTTTTATTTTAGTTAGTATTTTATTCTTATGTTTTTTCATATATTGTATTCTATTTCCCCTTATATTTTTGTGTACCCTTCTCATATTAAGGATAATGTGTTGTTCAAGTGTGGGGAGAGTTATGTGTTTTTACCATAAGTGTGAATTTTGCATATTATATGATAGTTTGTTAGGTTGCATTTTGTGAATTATTTGAATGTGTCAATGGCTTAGATGGATTGAAATTTATTTAATTTTGAACATAGTTTATTAGGTTGTGAATAATTATTAGCTCTCAAAATTAGTGAATTGGGGTTTTTGGATAAATGTACAATTTAATTAGGATTTAGTGTAAGTTTAACACCCTCTAGAATGTCACATTCATTCATAATTTGAGGCCTTTCAACTTAAGTAGCTTTACTAGTATTTTTCATAAAAATGAGTTGCTAAAACAACAAGGTAGGCAATTAAAAAAAGTTTGTTAAATAAATCACTATTTCATTGGCCTTCGGGTTATGAATAGAGCTAGTAGCCAGTTGAAAATGTAATATAGCTGAGTAATCGAATCGACATGCATCACAAATGTGTACCTTCATGTCAAAAATCTATAATGACGTTTTAACCAAGCTGTTTAATAAAAACATAACTTAGTTGAGTAACCGGATCGACATTCATTACCAATGTTTGCCTCCGCATAAAAAGACTTAGTCTATGCTTAAAAATGAACTAAAAAAGTGTATTTCTTTAATAAAACCTACCGGACTTGTACTAAGCTTGAGTTTTCATGACGATATACTTACGAACAATTACAGAGTCTGAAGGACTAAAGAATTATTAATGTATGTGTACAATTGAAAAGGGTAAATAAATTAACATTTTGATCTCAATTAAATTGTATATTTAGTTCAAAGCCCCTAAACATAAATTTTGCATGTTAATGATTAGATATAACTTATATGATTGTCTTTAAAATTAAATTTATTTTATGAAGTTAAAGCCATTTCCTCATTAATCATTATGTGTTGTATGTTTGTTGTTTTGTTTGTTTGAGGATAAGCAAACGTTTAAGTGTGGGGATGTTGATAGCTATGATTTGCATGATGTTTTAGGGTTCAATTTGTTAAGTATTTAATGTTAATTTGAGTGTTTACTATGTACTTATATTTTAATTACGTTAGTTTATGTGTTTAATCATTTTTTATGGGTTAGTATGAGTCTTTAAGCTTAAATGTTATATTTTTGAGGTACTTTGATGTGTTTGTTAGTGTTTCAGGCCAAAAACATAACCTATGCTCATAGTACAACAGGCCACAATCATGCACTTTGGGCCACGATCGTGACAGAGAAGGTTAGGCGCTGGCCACAATTGTGGCCTACTGACACAAAAACTCAAGTTTTGTAAGACTTTTTAGAACGTTTCGACCCTGAGTCAACCCTAGGGCTTCCAAAGTATAAATGTAACATTAAGGGATAGAAGAAGTAGCCAGGGAAGAGCCTTTTTCATCAGCCAAATTCCAAAACCCTAAAGAGTTTATCAAGATATTAAGGAACGAGATGAAGGAAGAGAGACACAGAGAAGAAGCTTGGTGCGAAGTACTTCCTGAAATAGGATTTTTCCCGCCATCACTACCTTTGTTATTCCTTTCTTGATGTATTTTTCAGTTATTTCAATTTTATTGATGTATAAAGTTGAGATAGTTGTTAAGATTAGGCTGTGTTGAATGTTAAGTTTTTGTCCATACCTACCTTTAGGATTTTTGTATTTGATATTAATGAAATTCGATTTATTGTGTTTTTATTGAGTTATTTGTGATTCAATTTCTGTTCTTAATACTTCGGTAATAAATTGAAAGGGTGAACCAAGGGAATATCATCAAATTGGGCTAACAAGAGTTAGGTAGTTTAATAGATAAAAAATTGAATCAAATCGTTAAATTTGTGTAGCGAGAGATCATGCATAGGTTTTCGGTTGATTTTTATACAATTTCAAAACTAATTTAGGTTTTGGGTCAATTGTGAATTGAGAGATCACAATTTCATAATTTGAATTAGGGTTTATAAATTAGGGTTAAAGATTATAACTTGAGAGAGTGTAATCCACACTAGGACTGTCTAGACCCAGTAATTCGATAATTGCATAATTAATTATATTTTCATGAAGGTTAGATAAAACCCCATTTCTCTCAATTGATAGTTCATAGGTTAATTTTTGATTGGGATATGCAACTACTATCTTATTTATATTTCTGAATTTTAATTCTTGTAATTTATTGTTTGATTGATTAATTTTCTGCATTAGTTGTTTATTTTAAATTATTACAATTTAGTTCAGCCTTAGATTTTAGGATTAGATTAATCCTCTTCGTGGGATCGATATCTTAGGTACTACACGAACGACCTGTGCGCTTGCAAAATTATCGAGATTAAAAATATTAAAACCTTTTCATAGCGTAATCCTCGATCACTAAACAATCAAATAGTTCAGAAAAAATTAAATCGGTAATTTATACGAAGAGAGATCTCATGTGAGGACCTGATTGTTTATTATAGTGCTTAAGATCTAACTAGATGTGTGGGTTGTTTGCTAGTTGAGATATTGCAAATTCCTTAATTCAATTTAATTAGGGTTTGATGGTTAGAACTTGAGAGAGAATAATCCACCCTTCGAAATTCTATGATCGATACTAAATTAACTCAAAAGTAATCAAGTTAGCATTAAATGATCGGATAAATCTCCCTTCTTATAATTAGTTAATCTTCCTTGTGTGGTTTTTGATTTGTCAATTGGTTGTGGTTAATTTAATTTCTTTGCATTAATTTAGAATTTCAATTTTCGATCTATCCATATTCAACTGCTTGCTTTTCTGCTCATTTTTATTTTCATTTTAATTACACCTTTTAGCCTTAGACAAGTTAAGATTTGTTTAGTGCACTCATTCCTTGTGGGATCGACACCTCATATACTATGTTTAAGACCCGTGCGCTTGTGAAATATTGAGTGTTTTATAATTGTAAAACTTGTTCAACAACACATAAGTTAGCAGCTCTTCTATTCCAATGATGTGTAGTTAAGAGTCTGTTTTTGAGAGCAAGCTAAGTAATGAAGGCTGCTTTAAGACAGATAGTATTATACCATATAAGAGAGATCCACCATAACTACCGTTGATCTATTAGAAATGAGTCGATAGTATGACTTATTGGAAAAGACACCAAATGAATTTAAGCTCCAGCATATGTTATCCTCTTCAGTTGTATTGGAAAGTTGTGGTAGATGATTTAAAAGAGATGTGAATCCACAAAAGGTGACCTGTCAAGCATCATTAAGAATCAAAGAAGAAACTTGTAATATTAATAGCATTCTGTTCTATATCCTTCTAAAGTTAGGAGATTTTATAAATGGACTGACTTCCAGCCAATTATCAAACCATATCCAAGTTTTTGCTCCATTGCCAATATGGTGTTTGATATAAGGGTATATAGTATACTGATGTTACATATCATCTATTTTAGTAGCCAAGAACCGTTCCAAGAGTAATCAACCTACCAGAAATTATAATGTTTCAAGTATATTTCATGTATCCATTTTGACCATAATTACGATCGGTGTATATTCTGTATAAGCACTTACTTATGGAAACTTTCTACATATTAGCTATTAGAATAATCCCAAGACCTCCATATTTTTTATAGAGAGTAATTTCTTGCCAGTCATTATAGCCTTTCTAGAATTACCAACTTATCTTGTCCAAAGAAATGTTTTCATGATTTGTTCTAACTCCTTAAGAACTTTTCGAGGTAATGCAACATGAGCAACCTAATGAACATGCAAACTATTAAGTACGGATAAAATAAGTGTGAGTATAGCTACATAAAAGAGGAAGCGATTTTGCTAAGCCATCACTCGGTTCTTCATTCGTTCAATAAGTTGTAAGCAATAAGTGAATTCTGGTTTAGATACCATAATAGGGATTTCCAGATATTTAAAAGGAGTAGCACTATTTCTTAGTCCTGTGAGTTGCTTGATGTCATCAAAGTATCTAACATCTTTTGAAGCAAAAAAACTGGTCTTCTTGGATGATTTAGTAGATCCTTTATAGAGGTATTTATGGACTTTTTAAAAATATGGAGTTTTCTAAGACATGTAGGCTTTTATATAAGGTTAATTAAGGAATTTATAAAATTTATAGGCTTTTAACCAAGCTGTATGAGAAAGATGTGCCTTTTTTAATTATTTAAGAGTGCTTGAATGCATTCACTTCTCTTAAGGAAAAAAAACTAATGCCCTGATTATGGTTTCTCTGAATTGGAATCTTCCATTTGAACTAATGTTTGATGTGAGTGACTTTATAGTAGGGGTAGTTTTTAGATCGATGAAGGATTAACATTTTTTGCCCATTTACTACCCTTATAAGACTTTAACAAATTCTTAAGAAAACTATACAATCATAAAGAAAAAATTGATAGTAGTGGCTTTTACATTTGATAAATTCATATCTTATTTAATTATTTCCAAAGTCATTGTTTACACTGATCACTTTATACTAAGATATCTGGTCAATAAACTAAATGTCAAACCAAGATTAATTAAATAGATTTTATTATTGCAAGAATTCGATATATATATTAGATATTAAAAGGGAGGTAAAAACTTAATAATAGATCATCAATCATTTCTAGAGAATCCAAATTTGGAGAAGTTTGGAGAAGACGATGTTAACAATGTATTTCCTAAGGAGAACCTATATAATTTTAAAGAGGTTAGTAAGCTTGAACTTTCATAGTTTGCTAGCTTTGCTAACTACATAGCTACTAGGATTCTTCTTAAGGGGCTTTTTCATTAATAAAAGAAGAATTTCCTATTTGATTTAAATAAGTATCTTTATGAAGACCTCTATTTATTTAAAAATTGGTTTATCTTTAAGAAGACCCTTAATTTTTTTAAATTTAAAGAGAAGAAATAGTCTGACAATGTATTTTCAAAATAAAAAAGACGGAAAATTCTAAGGCATTGCCTTGTCAGTCTAGTTTGAGCATATTACCATATGAATTGGATAGCCAAAAAGGTTTTTGAATCAAATTTTTATTGGCCCATATTGCGTAGAGATGCCTAAAGGTACATGTAACTTTGTGATAAGTGCCAACAAATGTGTAATATCTCTCTCCCAGATGAAATGCCCTAGAATTTTATTTTAGTTTGTGAAATATTTGATATTTAGGGCATTGATTTTGTGTGTCTATTTTTGGTTTCTAATAGAAATAAATACATCCTATTCACTATAAAATATGTGTCTAAATGGGTTGAAGCTTAGGATTCACTTTTAAATGATGTTAGGGGTGTAGTAAAGTATCTTTAAAAGTTATTTTAATGATTTGGATCAATTAAAGTGACTATTAGTGAGAGAGGCCAACACTTTTTTAATGTTCAATTTGAAAAAGTTCTTAGAAAATATAAAGTTACACATAGAGTTACCACCCCTTTCCAATCATAGATTTGTGATCAAGTAAATAGGGAACTAAAATGGATTATGGATGATAGAGTATTATAGGAAAGATTGGTTTGATAAGTTAGATGTGTTAAGTCAAGATGATTTTACGATGATTAATTTTGATGACAATCAAATAATAATATTATAAACAAATGAATGTTTTTAACAAGTATGTTAAGTATGCAGATAAAGTACAAAACACAAACGCAGAAGGAAACACAGACTCAAATATAGATGCAGACGCAGACGAAAAGTTAATATAGACGCAGACGTAAACATAAACACAGACGCAGGCGCAAAGTTAATATAGACGCAGACACAAAGATAGACATAGACGCAGATACATTAGCACGTCAGAACAGTTATTTACTCAGAGTTAGTTACAGAACTCAACTAAATGGCGGTTACAAAGAAGCGATTATCAAGAATAAAGAAGCGGTTATCAAGAATCAAGAAGCAATTAGAGATGAAGGCTATAAATATTTGTCGCAGTTGAAGATGCTACAATCTTAGAAAATCGGAGACAAGTTAGAAAGCTAAACAATCTGATAGAAAATTCTTACAGTGCTTACTTAGAATAGAGCTAACATTACTGTAACAAAAGCTCAAAATCTTTTTCTAGTGAGAGAAAGAAAAGGCAGATAGCCTGGAGAGGCTAGGATAGTGAAAGAATACTTTGTAAGAGACCTGAAAGGACTCTAGAAGGGAAGAAAGAATACTTTGTAAACGACCTGAAAAGACTCTAGAAGGGAAGAAAGAATACTTGTAATCATTTGGAGAATAGTAAAACACTCAGACGAACTATGAGGACTGGACGTAGCCCATGGTTTGGGGTGAACCAGTATAAAATCACAGTGTCTATTCTCTACTCTTTACTTCAATTTACTTTGTTGCTAAAAATCATATAGAAGTAATTTGTGATTTAACTAAGTAATAATTTTCATATAAACCTTATGATATTCTTTTAACAAGAGAGAGAAGTTCTTTTTAAGATTTTATATTCAAAAAAGGAGGATACACCATTCAACCCCCTTCTTGTGTATCTAGTTTCTTGAACGTAACGTGTGATTTACTTCAATATGATGATCTTTAGGCCTATAGAATGGTATTTAAGATATCGAAAATCACTATAACTTATAAGTTAGTGTATAGCAAAGTATGTCTCTTACCCATTGAACTTGAACATAAAGCGTATTATGGGCTTAAGTTTATCAACTTTAATTTTGATCATATAGATAAGAAGAGGAAAATCTAAATGAATGAGATAGAACAATGTTGCATCATGGCTTACGAGAATTTGTAACTGTTTAAGGAATGGACCAAGAGTCGTAGCATATCGTAACGCTAGTCACAATATATTAGACCTAATACTATAGAATTGGTGAATCTATTTCGATCCCACAAAGAGTGTGTATAAAGTTGTTAAAATGAAATTAATCAGTGATTAGGTTATGAGGGAGATTTGGTTTGAAAAAAGAAAATAAAAAACCAAGTTAATGAAAACAAACTTAGCTAATTTATTTCCATGTTTTGGTAATAAACTGAAAGGGTGAGTCAAATAAAAATGATTAGATCAGATTAATGAGAGTTCAGAGATCTAACTGATCACTTAATCTATCTAGTAAGTAATTTCTTAGAAAGAGATCCCATTTAGGACCTGATTGATTATTAGGGAGCTTTAGAACTAATTAGAATTGTGGGTAATTTTTTAATTGAGAGATTGCAAGTTCTATAATTAGATTAGGGTTTAAAATTTAGGGTTTAATAGTTATAACTTGAGAGGGAGTAATCAAACCTACGTCCGTCTAGAACCGCCATCCTGTAAATGTTAGAGTAGTGCCCTAAAGGCAATCGCCTTTAGTGCTTTTTGTACAAAGTTGTGTACATACTTTATTTTCAATAATAAAGAAAAGCATGTTTCATTAATTTAGTGTTCATTATTTATGAATTGATATTGATCTATAAGCAAATTAATGAAGTCCATGATATATGACATAGCATGAAGGAAATTATGATGTGATCATACTACTGAGATTCCTATCATATGCAATTATGTCAGTATCTAAATTATCCCTAGTCATAAGATTAATGAGACTGGACATCGTTAATCCGGATATACTAGTACATGGAGTTTGATTTGATCAAGCAGTGGATCTTAGAAACTGTAAACATGAGATGTTTAGAGTTAAGATGTGGATGTTTACTAGAGGTAGTAAGTACATTGGATGACCTACTATGGGATCATCATATGGATGTCCTATTCTAATGTCAATGATAATCTCATTATAGCAATGGTACAAATATCCTTAGACTTGAGGAACTCAAGGATATCTTAGATACTGATTCCGTGCTTTGACTCCATTCCTTGTTGCCTTACAGAGGTCACTCATAGGGTGGTGATTAGGTACAACTTTAGGTATTCGAAGGTAATTGAGTAGCCAATAGAGGATTCACCATTTCTGTGATAGTAAAAGATGATACCCATGACTTTTTATCAGGGTCATTACATGGAAATCTCTGGTCAGAGTACATGTGTCATGAAGAATGTCTTCATTGACATATAGAGTAATGAGTCCCAGCATGAGAACTGATATCACTTAGGCTAGATTTAACATAGGCAGTCGAGTGAGAGTTGACACTTTACCCATACTCATAACCAAGTGGGGTATAGCATGATAAAAGGATGAATTACAGAGAAATTATCTATAGGAGGGTTCATGAGATGGTTCGTGATAAGCATGGGTTCGTTTGTCAAACCAATTACTTTTCGGTCAATTAGGGTTCATGATGTGTTGCTAGATGCCACTCATGACTTGCTTAGATTAAGTATTAATCTAAGTGGCCAACATAACTGGGAACCTAATGGGTCACATACGTAAGAGTGACTCGAAGGATTTGTAAAATGGTTTTGGATATAGATCCATTATATGGAGAGCAATATAACTAAATGGATCTCGATGAGATCGAGATATGTCTCGATGAGATCGTAATGTCAATATTGCTGAAATAGGTCTCTGGTTTTTTTTTCCACACCCGTGACCTAGTAATAACTACTCCAGTATAACTGGACCACCTCAGTATTTATATATATATATACACATCTAAGATTACGTGGAAAGAGGGTGGAAGCTTTGTCAAAGTTAATCATTTATAGGCAATAAATAAAAGAAGACAAAAAGGCTAAAAGACAAAAATGTAAAGGATGAAAATCGTGAAAGATTGTTAAGGAAGCAATACACACGGTTATTCACAAAAACTTTCTCATCTTTTTCCTCTTCCTTTGGCTTTAACATTTTTGCTCTCTATTTTGGCTTTAACGTTCTTGCTTTTCATGGAACAAAGAAAAGAGCTAGCACTCTTGTCTTTGTTCTAGCCATTTTCGGATCAAAGAGTTTGGTTCAGTTAGTTTCTCCGATCTCTACCTAGATATTGTTAGAGACAGTTTGTTTTGATCATTGTGGTTTGCAATAACCTGACGAGAAGAAGATCAAAGAACGAAGAAGACTACTCACAAGGTACATAGTTATTATATGCATGATTGATTTGTGTAAATGCCATGAAAACCTATATCTATATGTCTTATGAACATGTATGTGAATTGGGAATTTTCACCTAGGTTTAATGGTATTCCTTATATAGGCATATAGATCCTGGACTTTGGGAAAGTCCCGGAACAAAATTTTTTATTTTTTCGCACCGCGTGTATATGATGCATGCACCGGAATTTGCCTACAGTAAACATATAAACTGTTATATTAGAATTAATCATAGGTAAAAATTCCCTTTCTCATAACTTGATTAACTCTCTTAATGGATTTCCATTGTGACATGTGTGACTGCTCATTTTAATTCTATTTTGTTAAAATTTCCATTTACAATTCTTGAGTCAATTTCTCGTATTTACTTTCTGTATTCACTTGTGTAGTTTTTATTTTTTTTATTCTTTTCACTAAGCCTTAAACGACTTATGATTAGGCTAGTACCCTCCTCATGGGATCGACCCTTCAATACTACAAAGTACGATGCATGCACTTGCGGATTATTGAGGGTTTTATAAATTGTAAAACTTGCTTAACAACACCTTGCATGGTCCATGCACAATAACCTTGAGCAACTTTGATTTATTTATGTTTATGTTTTTCTTGTCTTCTTTTTGTCTTTTAATTTTCTTCTTCTTGCTTCATAAAGACAAATGAAAATTAATCTTCAGAAAATGGCCAAAATATGGAGCTTTTAACTCACTTTAACTTATTTACTTTGTAATTGTGCCTTAATCACAAATGAGTCAAAGTGAGTATCTTAAATAATTTCATGTCAATAATTGCTAAGTGTTATGGAATAATTTCATAATTAGTTAAGCACCTATTATGGAGGGCTAAGTTTCAGAGTCAGTTCTATGGGGATGGCAACGCCGAGTCACGGTTAAGCCATTTTGTCATATTAACATACAATTTATGTTTAGATTGTTTTTTTGTTTATATTGATTTGATCAGGATTTGGGATGGATGATCTTAATATGTTATTTTGATTGTTCTATTTCAAACCTATTGCTATAACATTGATTGTAATATATAATCGTTACTTTTAATATTTGTTAGTGGCATTTAATGATCTCGTATTGTTAAGAATAACATAGTTTAGGTTAGAGAACCCGAGAATATGAGGTTACTATCTATATTGTTCATTTTCCACTTAGTAATACAGCTGTCAAATTAATCATAGAAATCAATCCTAAGTTATTCGATAGTTAGTTTAATTAATGATCGTGTCTTGATTAAATAAAACCTAAGGGAAAATAGGGATTGGTATAACATTCTATTAGTCTCAAATTAATAGTCCAAAGAGAGTTGTAATGACGTTAGGATGATGGCATATGCTTGAAGATGTTTAAGTCGAGATTAAACCTAAAACCAGACTTTACTCATACTCAACACTTTAATCATTTCTATTTACTTTCTTTAATTTGGTTTTATTTTCTAAATTGTTGAAAATCCAAAATCCCCTTTTTTTTATATTTTCCTAGCATCAGTTAATTTTGTTATGGAAATTAACCAAACATTCCCTGTAGATTCTATCACGACTCATTATAACTACAAATTTTAGTGTGCAGAGTTAGGTAAATTTTACAGTGCACTCGACACGTGCTTTCAAATTTTGGCGCCGTTACTGGGGAGTATGGTAGTTTAATTTTCGTATTTGATTTTAGTTGTTGTTTTTTGAATTTATTTGTTTCTCTTTGTTATTTGTTAACTTTAAAAGTTTATGAGTTTTGGTGTATGGTAGTTACGAGATCTCCTAGTAGAGAAATTAAGTAACCTAATCAAGAGATCAAGAGAACATTACAGAGAATGTGTAGGGAAGCAAGGTCAACTTTGGTAGAAGAATCAGAAGCAAAATTTGTCGAGACAATGGCAAATCCAAGAACATTGAGGGAGTTGGCTTCACTCGATCTAACTCAAAGACCATTATGTATAACATTTCCGAATTTTACCGAAAATGTTAACTTTGAGTTAAAATCTGAATTAATTCACTTGTTACTTAACTTTCATCGTCTTATAGGTGAGGATGCACATAAGCATCTTAAGGAGCTCGACGTGTTTTGTCTAAGTATGAAGCCATCCGGGGTGACCAACGAGTAGATCATATTGAGAGTCTTCCCATTCTCAATCAAGGATGTAGTGAAGGATTGGCCATTTAACTTACCAGCTAGCAGAGTAAACACATGGCTAGAGATGAAGAGGCTATTCTTTGAGAAATATTTTCTAGCCTTAAAGGCAGCCAGTATTCGAAAGAAGATATATGGTATCAAGCAGTATAATGGAGAATCTCTTTACGAGGACTAAGAGCAGTTTAAGAAGTTATGTGCCTGTTATCCACACCATAACATACCGAAGCAACTTCTCATCCAATGTTTTTATGAAGGACTACTATCGATGGAGAGGAGTTTGGCTGATACAGTGAGTGATGGGGAACTTTACGAGAAGACTCCTAATGAAGCTAGGATCTTATTTGAGATAATGGTCACAAACACACAACAATTTGGCACTCGCAATGATGTTCAACGAGTTAACGAGGTAAGTAATTCATCCATTGAACATCGTTTAGATGAACTGACATCTTTTGTGAGGGAGATTGCAACTAGACAGGCATAAGTAAAATTGTGTGGTATATGTTCAAAACAAGCCATCCAACTGACGAGTGCCTGAAATTACAAGAAGGAAATATAGAGTACGCAAATGCTGCAGGAGGGAACTTCATAAACCAATACAACTCGTACTCGTAAACATATAACTCAAGTTGGAGGGATCACCCTAACTTGAGTTACGGAGGGAACAGACAACAAAATTACTTCTAAAATTAGTCGCAAGGAGTATGAGGATTCCAAATAAAGCTGTAACAAAGATAAGGAACTTCCTCGTCTAATTCAGGTACATCTCTTGATGATTTTATTAAAACATTTACTGTTAACAATCTCTAATTTCAATAGAGTCTACAGTAACAGGTACAACAGTTTCAATAGGGTTTACAATAAATCCAGCAGGAAACAAAAGCAAGAGAAATAAACATTGAAAACTAAGTGAGCAGACGACAGTAAGGCTCAATCGTCTAGAATCACAAAGTGGAGGAAAGTTGCCATCCCAACCTGAGGTGAACCCAAAGAATGTCAGTGTTATAACCCTAAGGAGCAGAAAGGAGATTAAAGGTCCCAAGAGAACCCCACCAAGGATTGCCACGAAGGAAGAGATCGAGAAGGAATTGGGAAAGGAAGAAAATCTATCATCGAGTACAAAGGTAAATTTCGAAAGTCCCAATATTATTAAAACTAACCCTCCACCTTTTCCAAGCACATTGACAAGACCATACAAGGAGGAGAAGGACAAAGAGATATTGGAGACTTTCTAAAAAGTGGAAGTCAATATACCACTATTCGAGGCCATTAAGCAAGTACCAAGGTATGCCAAATTCCTCAAAGAACTATGTATACATAAGAGGAAATTGAGTAGT
>JAOQML010164146.1:0-13173 GCA_027568935.1 Erythroxylum urbanii
CGGGAGGTGAAGATCCAGCATGTCTACCGTGAAAGAAACCAATGTGCAGATCGCATGGCAGCTCTAGTAGGCTACTCAGATCCAGGCCTGCATTTCATCCCGGAGCCTCCGAGTCTGATTACCAATCTCCTCTATCATGACCTGGAAGGGACCCTACATTGCCGGCCCGTGATTTAGCTTAGTTATCCATTTGTTGTACCAAAAAAAAAAGTCAGTGTTAAAAGAAAATGGATAACTCAAAATGCTCTAAAGTGGAATAGGGAGATTTGCACTCCCATCAACATGAAGGACATGCGGTGAAGAAAGTTCGTATACGAGATAGAGACGAAGACCCCCTAACCCCCCTACCAAAATCTAGCTATAATGCAGCGGTAGTTGGTAGACCGGTTGAGGAGGAGAAGGAGGAGATATCATGGCTTGTGGAGGAGCTGGTGGATTACGAGGAGGGAGATATCACAGTAGTTAACAGGGATATGGGAACTGCCTTGGAGTTATCTAACACCTTCAAGGATCGTCTTGATAAGCAATGGGAACGGGCTGTGGTGATTAAATTAGTAGGGCGGAAGATGGGTTTCAAGCTACTGTAATCCTGTTTGAAGTCATTATGGCAGCCTATGGGACCTATGAAAATTATTGATCTTGATTATGATTATTTTTAATCAACTTCATTATAGAGGATGACTACCTGAATGCATTAACGAAGGGACCATAGACAATTTTTGGTCATGTACTATCAGTTCAAACATAGCATCCTACGTTTCGGCCGTCGCAAGGGAAGATCACAAGAGCAATTGTGTGGGTTAGATTACCAGAGCTCTCGGTGTCTCGATACCACCCTGTGATCAATCGTGCTTTGGGCAACCTTATGGGACATACAGTTAAAATCGATAAGACCACTCAACAATCTCAACGAGGTAAATTCGCTAGAGTGGTTGTAGACATTGATATCAGTATCCCTCTGCAGTCTCGAGTTGTTTTAGATGGGGAAGAAATCAAGGTCACATATGAGGGACTCCCACAAATTTGCTTCCGTTGCGGTATCGTGGGACATGGCTCACTGGACTGCCCATCAATGAAACAGAGTCATAATCGTGTTGCCGTTGAGAAGGATAGCTCGGGGAATCAACCAACGACTCCTCCATATACAGTGGTAGGGAAAGAAGAGTATGGACCGTGGATTCAAGTCCAAAGGCAGTTCCGACATCCAGCTGCTAAAGAAAGTTTTAAAAACATACCTACATTAAGGGAGCAGAATCAGAATGGATTCCGTAGATCACGATTCATGATTTTATCTGATACTGATAATATTGAGTTTATGAATAATCAGATCCCTAAAGGTGATACTAGTCAATACGGACAACAAGCTACTAGAAAGGATACAGGGCATTTCACAGCTAAGCCACGCCAAGCCACTGTTAGTCTGGGCCAAGGAAGATCATACCCAGAAGTCAGCCAGAATATACCAAATAAGGCTAAGGAGGTCGCGAAGAATGGGTCTATAATAAATGAGGGGACGGGACTTGCTCCAGGGGATAAAGGTCAAAGTCTGGGGAACAGTTCCATGCAACGTCGCGAACTAGAGCACCATGCAGCTATCGTTCTTAGTTCACATGAAGAAGTTCTTGTGCAGGAGAAAGCTTTTAAACTACCTGCAGATGATGCTATGGACTACGCTAGCCCCACTGTAGATATTGAGTGGTTTAACTACATGCACTCGGACTCCTCCCTTATTAGCTATAAACTACCGCTTACTGGACCCCCCAATGGGCACCTAGAAAGGGATGACTGGCAGAACGTTAATGACTCTCAAAACCAGCAAATGGAGGTGGTGCCCAAGAACCCTGGTAACAACACGCAAGGTGTTCAATTGGATATGGAGATAACTACTCAGGATGTATGAGAGTGTGTCCTTTAAATCTAATTGATTTTTTTTGTCTATCTTTATTTGGAATTGTCAAGGGGCTTGAAGCAAGGCTTTCAAACCTATTATGTGGAATTTCATACAATTCCATTGACCCTTCATAGTGGTGTTAGTCGAAACAAGGATTAGTGGTGAAAAAGCTAATCAATTAGTGAAGCGTCTGGGTTTTCCTCACTCCTTTCTGGTGGAAGCAGAGGGTTTCTCAGGAGAAAAATGGTTACTTTGGAAAAATGAGGTGGTGGTACGTATTCTTGCTGCTCATCGCCAATTCATTCATGTTAATATTGTGAGGAATGGGGTCTTGTTTGATTTTACTGCTGTGTATGTGAGCCCAAAATACCACCTTCAACGATTCCTTTGGCAGAATATAAAAAAGATAGCAAGAGTGGTCGAGAATCCATAGATTATAGGGGTGATTTTAATGCTAATTTAGATAGTGTGGACAAGCATGGGGGAGCAAGAAACCAACCTGTGGTAAACAAACACTTCAAGTATTGTGTTCAGACGTGTAGCTTGCAGGATCTAGGTTTTGATGGGCTGCGCTTTACGTGGAGGAGAGGTAACATTTGGGCACTATTAGACAGAGTCTTCTGCTCTGATATCTGGAGTGAAAGGTTTCAAGGTACGCGAGTATCTCATCTACCTTTCTTAAAATCTGATCATCGCCCTCTTCTTGTCACCTTGGAGAAGTCGATGATTGCTCAAAGTTGTCCTCGGCCATTTAGATTCCAAGCAGCATGGATGACTAATGAAACGTTTGATTCATTTGTACGTGAGAATTGGCAGCCACCTCGAACGGATTTGTGTGGCTTTTTGGGCTTGTTTGCTGCGAAGCTTCAAGATTGGAATAGATATATGTTCGGTAACATTTTCAGACAGAAGAATCGGCTATTGGGTAGATTAGCGGTATACAAATGCGATTGGAGAATGTGCACTCAAAGTCTCTTGAGGATCTAGAATTTCATCTTCAGAGTGAGTTAGAGACGATCCTATGTCAAGAAGAAGTGTTTTGGAACCAACAATATCGCTGTTCCTGGTTGTCTCACGGTGACAGAAACATAAAATTTTACCACACTATCACCTCGATGAGGCGAAGGCACTCAAGGATAGAATTTTTGAAAGATGAAGCTAGTAATGTGATCAAGGATGAATTGGTTTTGAAGAACATGGCTGGGGATTTTTTTGCTCATCTCTACTCAGAGGAGGTTTCCCACCCTGAGCTTTTTCCTATTCGAGATGGGTTTAATCGACTTAATTTAGATTCGAGAAATCTGTTGAATCGTCCAGTCTAACACGAGGAAGTGCAGTCAGTAGTGTTCAGCATGGCCCCTAATAAAGCCCCTGGTTATAATGGATTTCATGCTATCTTCTACCAAAAGCAATGGAATATCATTGGACCCTCTATAGTTGATTATGTGCAGCGATTATTCACTCAAGAAACTTAGGAATCAGCTATCAATAAGACAATTATAATTTTTTTCCCAAAGATCTCCAATCCATTTCTTCTTTCTCATTTCAAGCCAATTAGCTTGTGCTCGGTGCTATATAAAGTTTTATCTAAGGTTGTGGTTAATCGCTTAAAACTGTACCTTAACGACCTCGTTACTCCTACGCAATGTAGTTTTATTCCGGGAAGACAAATCACTGATAATATTGTACTGGCTCAAGAGGTTATTCACTCAATGAGAAAACTAAGAGGACAGCGTGGGTATATGGCTATTAAAGTGGACCTAGAAAAAGCATATGATCGATTGAATTGGGAGTTTATTCGAGATACATTGATGGATATTGGCTTACCGGATGTCTTGATTTCATTGATCATGAAGTGTATTTCGTCAGTGTCTATGCAGGTTAGTTGGAACGGGGATCTCACTAATTCGTATACCCCATCCCGAGGTATAAGGCAAGGAGACCCTCTGTCCCCATACATTTTTGTGTTATGTATGGAACGTTTGGGGTACTTAATTACTAAGGAAGTTTCCCGGGGGTGCTAGAAGGCTATTAGATTGAGCAGAAATGGCCTGCAACTTTCGCATCTATTTTTTGCAGATGATCTGGTACTTTTCTCAAAAGCTTCAAGGGACCAAGCTTAGGTTATTCAAGAAATTCTGGATATCTTTTGCGACTCCTCTAGTCAGAAGATTAGCAAGGATACAACTAGATGCTACTTTTCTCCGAATGTACCGAGAACTAAAGCTCAGGATTTAAACAGATTCCTGGGTTATCAATTCACAAATTGCCTTGGTAAATACCTTGGGGTCCCATTGATACATGAGAGAACCTCCAAGAAAAACTATCAGTATATTGTTGACAAAACCCAAGCTCGCCTTTCTGGTTGACACGTAAAGCAGCTATCTTTAGCGGGAAGGATTACACTTGCCAAATTTGTTCTTGCAGCTCTTCCTGTCTATACTATGCAAACGGTTAAACTCCCTCGTCAGCTTTGTGACGACTTAGAAAAGGTGATTAGATCCTTCATTTGGCACTTAGGGAATTCGACGAAGAGCTTTAGCCTTGTTAACTGGGAGGTGGTCTACACGGCCAAGGATGGGGGAGGACTTAGATTACGGAAGCTCCGCAAGAATAATGACGCACTTCTCTCTAAGTTGGGTTGGTCATTAATTGATAGGCCGCAAGATCTTTGGGTGCAAGTATTAAAAGCTAAAAATAAGTTTACGAAAGACCCACTGCCTATGCTATTGAATCCTAAAAGAGGTTCGCTGGTATGGCGTGCCATAGCTTCTACTTGGCAGTACATCCTCCGTGGCGCTAAATGGAGAGTAGGGAATGGGAATTCTGTTTGATTTTGGTTGGATGATTGGGTAAGTGATTTGGGCCCGCTACTACAACATCCTATTAAACCAATTCCAATGGAGATCTATCATCTCACAGTTGATCATTTTGTAAATGCTAGTGGGGGTTGGCAGTGGGACTTGTTTCAGGAGTTACTGTCATCATCAGTGTGCATGTCTATTGCAAGTATTCTTCCCCCGAATTTTGGCTTAGGCCCGGATAAGAACATTTAAGGTCCTTCAAAAGATGGGTGTTTCTCAACAGCCTCGGCGTATGACTTAATTACAGAGGATAATGTAGGGTCTTATAGGGGCTTATGGGACATGGTGTGGCGGTGGAATGGTCCTCAGTGCATCATATCCTTTCTCTGGCTCCTTTCTCATGATTGTCTCCTCACAAATCATCAATGGGTGCTTCGTCATATTGCAACCGACTCCAACAGCTACGTCTGTGGAGATATTAAGACCTGAATGCATGTTATTCGGGATTGTACAAGAGCGAAAGCCATCTGGCTTTCAATGATACCAACATCTATCACAGACATGTTTTTCTTGGTGGAGATGCATTATTAGATGGTCCTTAATTTTCGTAGCAAACTCCAGGTTCCTGGATTGGACTAGTCTACTGTTTTTGGAGTTACATGCTGGTATGTCTAGTATTGGAGAAATCAAACCATCTTCAACTCAAATTTCCGATGGCCTACGAACCAGTGTCAACTCATTTTGGATTATGTCAGTTGGATTAAAAAATCTCATGAACTACAAAGTCGAGCAGTGTTGGGTCCTCACATTCTGGTGGAGAAGCTAATAGGATGGTCACCTCCGACTAGGGAATGGATACTCTGAATACTGATGGAGCCTTCAAACGTTCTACAGGGTTAGCCTCTGCAGGGGTGTTATTCGTGATAGCATTGGGACGTGGTTAGGTAGTTTTGTTCAAAACATTGGTTATTGCACTTCTATAGGAGCCGAGCTATGGGGAATTTATTCTAGATTGCTGCTTGCTTGGGACATGGGCTTTCGTCAAGTTGAGTTGGAATCTGACTCACTTATGGTTATTAATATTCTTTCTTCTTCCTCAAAGATGCAGGATTCCACTAGTTCCCTTGGTTAAGGTATCTTGAGGCTTTTGTCTAGAGATTGGATTGTTCGTCTCTGGCACACCTACAGAGAAGGCAACCGGTGTACAGATTGGTTAGCCAATATAGGCACTTCCTTCGGTATCGGAGTCACTATCCTCCACATACCCCCTCGAGATGCCTAAGCATTCTGCTTGAAGATTTAGCACGAGTTGTCCTACCACGTTTACGTTTGTAATTGTTTGCTTTTTTTCCCTTTCAACAAATATAGATGACCCCTATTGTAGAGTACGAGTTGACTCAGTCAAACATTTAACACATTTCATTCTCATCCAATTAGTATACAGTCTGAGATTTTTTAGTATAAAAATAGTTGATGAATTAAATTTGAGTAACCTTATCTATACTTTAGTTTGTACAAATTTAAGTATGTGCATAAAATTCGGTTATTAGTTTGTCCAATATTTTAAAGAGAAGATGCTTTCTTTTACATTGTCATCTCTATGATGTTAGTTTATTTTCTTGTAGTTAATCAATTGATTGCAATTTTAATGTATGACATTATTATTTAATTAATAAAGGCATTCTTTATGTTTATATAATATGTTAATTATATTTGATGTTTTATGCTAAATATAAAATCTTTAGAATAATTACTGTGTACCCAAATTGTTCATATCTATAGTTCATCAAGACGGGATAATGATGAAATGGTAAAAAAATTATGTTTTTTTATGAAGAAAGTAATTAATCTAATAAATTAAAATAAGGAGATACTTACACTAATGTGTAGGTGCTTATTAGAAAATAAGTTCATTGAACTGGCTCGATTTTGAAGATCCTAAATGGAATATTACTTATGTTCTATGGATTTCCTCATTATGATAGTTGTATAATTGATCCTTAGATTTTAGATTACCTAAGTTTCTCATGTAGGAATTACTATATTTTATATGACTTGTCATATTTAGGGTAAATCAATAAGTAGTAATTAAATACAGTATGAACCATATAGAAATAATTGAGTAAGTTAATAAATGATTCGTCATTCTAAAATAATTAGAGAGAATATTATAATGTTCTTTATTGGTAGTGATTTAAGGACTTTTCTGACCAAAGTGAATTGACAATTAAAAACAAAATTGACATTTGAAAAGGTGTTTTCAAATATCAATTATAAATGAATTACTAATTAACAAGAACGAACATAATTAGATTAAAAATAGTTGACACTATATCCTTTTTCTGTCCAATTGGAACATTAGATGACGAAATCATAATCATGCACAGACATGTTAAGTCAAACCATGTTAACATTCATGATATTTGAGTGGTCATGATATGTTGCTAGATATTAGTCTTGATCTATGATTATAAATTGTTTAATTGGACAATTATAGATAAATTAAAAGGGGTTTTAATTTATCTAATTCTAATTAAGAATTAAAATTATAATGTATTATCATTGCCAATATATTAAGAACCTAATGAGTCATACATAAAAAATGGTTTAAAAAAGAAAAATCAATTTTAATTAAGTTTGACTGAATTATAAAGTTTGAAAAACTTTAGAGATCAAATATGAGATATTTGATTTTTTAAAATTAAATTAAATATAATTAGAGTTTGACTTTAATCATAATTGAAATATTTATTTTTAATAGAAATTAAGTATCCTAATACTTTTTCTATATGTAGGAATAAGCATAAGGGAGCTAGAATTCCTGCTAATTCCTCTTAAAGAGTTGAGTGCCTTTTGATTGCTATGTGGATACTGTTAGAGATTGGATGCTTGAACAATTCGTGGTTAAAACATCAAAAAAGTTTCAAAAGAATTTCATTAGGAATATCGAATTAGGTACGATTTCATATTTTATTATTTCAAATATTTTTTATTCAATAATTAAGATCCAATTAGAAACTATAAAAAAATATCTTTTTACTGCGCTCGTGATTCAATCACAGTAGGCTTCCTAATAATAGTATCAAAGTCTCCTTTAATTGTTTAACTTGAGTTAATTGCTTGATTGTTATTGATTTGATAAAAAACTAAGATTGGAAATCTTGATGATTATATTAAGGATTATGATTTAATTAATTTCTGAAACTATTTTATGGAAAATTTTATGTTACATCTCCTTTCTTTAATATCATATTTTGACTATTATTTTGGGCTAAATTATTGTTTATGGAACTTGGCATATATTACTTATTCTTCTGTGCTGAATGGTTTTGAAAAGGAAGAAAATCACATTAAGCAAGTTCTTTTTTTGGT
Organism: Erythroxylum urbanii; assembly: GCA_027568935.1. Lineage (NCBI taxonomy): Eukaryota > Viridiplantae > Streptophyta > Magnoliopsida > Malpighiales > Erythroxylaceae > Erythroxylum > Erythroxylum urbanii. The sequence continues at coordinate 8,068 of JAOQML010164146.1, forward strand.
TCTTCTGGTTATTTTTGCTCCGAAAACAAAAATCAGAACTGTGATGAATTTAGAATGTGGATTTCTTACTTTGGTGGAACGATGGCAAGTGATGTATGTGCCTCCTACGATGGTTTTTTTTTTTTTGATACATGGTAGGACCTAAGGGGTCAGTAAAAGAAATTCCAGAAGTGCCTCAATTTAGGGCGGATGGAAAGGAAACAGATGGGGAGGTGGAGTTCCTGCATTGCCCATCGACGTGGCATAAGAAGTTTTCCCGACAGCTTCGTCTCGAGTGCTCAAATTTAGTGGAGGCGACTGTGGTCTCATTCTTCTTCCGTCGGCTTCGTCCGCAGTTAAGTGGGGTGGGTGGCTTTGGTGTATGATTGTTTCCCCTGGTGGCGAAAGAAAACCATGTTTTGCTAACATATTTGCAGTTTCATTTCGGTGCTTGCGGATGAAAAGGAGGTCCAGTTGCTGGAAGCTCTGGATCTGGCGTTTGATCTTGAGGACTAATGGAGGGGCAAATGGTGAGACGGTCACCGGTTGGTTTTTCACCTGAAGAACTGCTGACCAAAAGTGGATAAAGGATAGGAAGCAGGAAGCACTAGCGCAGGACAAAAGCAAGAGGAAACGATGGCAGTAAAACTAGAAAACCTAATATGGGAAAACAATGGGGCACGTATAAGACACGTAACCCATATGAGATAAAAGTGTCTGCTAGCAGACACTACTGGTGCATGTACTGCACTCGTCAGACAATGATCACGTACCTCGCAAAAAATGATTTGGTTCATTTAGTCCCTACATTTTTAATGCTTTAATTTTAATTAAATTAATTTAATTGAGATTAAATTAGTTTAAATTCATAATAAAATTTAAAAAGTGTTTTTCTATATGTTTCAAAATTGTTTTCAAAGGATAATCATTATTAGGAATATTTTGGAATTTAGTTTAATTTTTCAAGAAGTTGAATTATTAAATTAAATTAGTTATCAAATCAATAATTAGAATCAAACAAAGGTTTTAAAGGATTTCTTTTATAATTAGATCATGTTAAAAATTTATTTAAATGAGATTGTATTATTTTGATGAGATAAAAAAATTTTAAAATTTCAAGTCCCTCTATTAAATGTTAAGTACATGATAGTTGTCTTCCATTATTTAAGAATAAAATCAGAGTTCTATTTATTGTAAGGCTTCTGAGCAAACTCAATGCCCCTTTAACCTAAATATGTTTTATCTTAAATTAGTAGATCCTACTTAACTAAATTTGTATAATTTAGATGAGCAAAATCGTGACCATATAAATTTAGAAGCAAGGTTAAGAATAATATATATGATGTATTTTGGAAAAAAATTATCACCTAACAGATTTAAGAGCGACATAAGATGTGATTAATAATGTTGTTATCTACTTGATTTAAATTTAGTTAGTTTGTTGAGCAAACTCAAGATAAGCTATTTTTGAATGGAATCTTAGCCCATTAGCAAATTTTTTATTTTTTTATTTAGTAGTCAGGGCTATTATTTTATATAAAATAGTGGGAGTAATCAAATATTTATTAAATTCTTGATTTTATTTGATATTATGGTATAAACTAATACTTGCTCTTTTATATCTTTTAGTTATCAAAAGAATATAAGTACTAATATGACATTAATGAGTATCATAAAAAGCTAACTGGACTTAATTTCTTAAACTTGTTTCACACCTTGAGAATTGTTCTCAGAAAATAAAAGAAGTTGGATGTTCTTGACATTGCTATTCCACCAGAGCCTAGTTCAGATGTGACTAATAAGGTTTGAGAGAAACAACAACGTTATATTGATGATGATGAATAAGCTACACTCATTGGCTAGTATTTTTCAGGAGCTTTAGAGGCAACATTGTAACATGGATGCTCCTGTTATAATTCTGCATCTTAAGGAGTTGTTTGGTGCACAATGCGAGGTGGAGAGGAATCAGTTCTCTAAAACATTACTTTAATATAAGATGATATAAGGATCTTCAGTGAACCTACACGTGCTGAATAAAATTAGCTACATTGAAAAATTAGGTCAATTAGGTTTTTTCATGGATTATCAATTAAACATCGATTTAATGTTGTAGTCTCTTAATTCGAGCTGTTTAAAATTTGCTATAAACTTCCATATGAATCAAAAGGATATGTCATTGACTAAACTATTGATTATGCTCAAGACTATAAAGTGGTGCCATAAGAAGGAAACAAGTTTTGTTCTTATTATGGATTCCAAGAAAGAGGGCTCTGAGAAGAATAATAACAAGAAACATAAGGCTTCTACTAGAGTATCAAAACCAAAAGGTGGTGTAAAGAAGAAGAGTAATGACAAGGGTACATGTTTTCACTGTGGAGTTAATTGACACTAGAAGAGAAACTATTCAACTTATCTTGATACCTTGAAAGATAAGAAACTTAAACAAGTTGTTTCTTCAAGTTTGTTTACGATTGAGATCAATCTTTCTACTTACGTTACATATTCTTGGGTATTAGATACTGGATGTAGTTATTATATTTGTAATAATATGTAGATTTTAGGAAGGAGTAGATTATTGACGAAAGGCGAAGTAGACCTACGAGTTGATAATATAGCAAAAGTTGTTGTATTAGATGTAGGAACTTGTAATATAGTTTTGCCTTCTGGCCTTAAACTGGAACTAAATAATTGTTATTATGTTCTAGTTATTACTAAAAAGATCATTTCTATTTTTTATTTAGATTTGAATGGATTTGTCTTTATTATTAAGAAAAAGAGTTATTCTTTATATAACGATGATGTTTATTATAGATATGGATTACTTACAAATGACTTGTATGAATTAGATCTTGAAGTATCAATCCTTAATACAAATAGCGAGAAAAGAAAGTTAAGTTACCAAAATTCATCTTATTTATGACTACCAATCCTTAATATAAATAGCAATAAAAGAAAGTTTAAGTAACCAAAATTCATCTTATTTATGACATTATAGATTAGTTCATATCAAGGAAACTACAATCACAAAGTTACATAAAGAAGAATATTTAGGTGCTTTGATTATGAATCATGGAACTTATGAATCTTATTTGTTGGGAAAGATAACCAAACTACCCTTTAGTAGAAAGGGAGAATGTGACAATGAGTTATTAGAGCTTATAAATTTAGATGTATATGACCCTATGTCTATTTATGTTAGAGGTGGATTCTCATATTTCATTACGTTCACATATAATCATTTTAGATATGGTTATGTGTACTTAATGAAACAAAAGCCTGAATCATTTGAAAAGTTCAAAGAATTTATTGAGGTTGAGAAGCAAACTAGTAAAGTATTAAGACACTTAGATCAGATCAAGTTAGTGAATACTTAGACTACAAGTTTCTTGTTTACTTAAAAGAGAATAAGATTGTCTCATAATGGACTCCTCTTAAAACTCCACAATATAATGGAGTATCTGAGAGGAGAAATTGTACTCTATTAGATATGGTACATTCTATGATGAGTCATGCAGACCTTCCAATCTCCTTTTGAGGATATGCCATTGAAACTGTTGCTTATCTTTTGAATAGAGTCCTATCCAAATCAGTTGACAGGACACCATATAAGATATGGACTGGTAGTAGACCAAGGTTATCACACTTAAAGATTTAGAGATGTGATGCTTATGTAAAGCATGCAATATCTGATAAGCTTTGAGTTAAATAAGATAAATACAAATTTTTTGGTATTTAAAAGAGAGTATCATATATCAATTCTACCATCCTTTTGAGTAAAAGGTATTTATCTTAAGACATGTTACAATCCTAGAAAGAAAAAGTATTTTCAAGGAAATTAGTGGGAGTGAGGTAGAATTTAGAAAAGTTTAAAAGTCACAAATTCACATCCAGATGGAATAAAAACCTTAAGTTGATACATATGATGTACAACCGATGATTCAAAAGACACATTATTAGACCCCGTTTTCGGAGTCTAACTCCTGCTCTGATACCACAACTGTTGGACCCTGTTTTCGAAGTCTAACTCATAGATGCTCTCATACCACACCTATTGGACCTCATTTTCGGAGCTCAACTCATGATCGTAGTCATACTTGAGCATATTACCTTGTAGGGTCCTTTCTAATGGAACCTCGTTAGCCAATTTTTTGGAGTCTAACTCGAGGATCATGAAACGTGAGCGCAACACTCTGAAGAGTTCTTATAACATCCCAAACATCCATAATTGAGCATTTGATAAATGAAATACATTCTTATGTTCATATCCTCAATCATCACCTAAAACATATCACTCCATTTATCTCTTATTTCCCATAACAAACTAAGTACATTTCAAGCTTTATTTAAGCCTAAATGAATCATAGAGAAGCATTGATAAGCCCACAACTTATAAAATGTACATGGTTTAGGAAAAAAAGCGTAACTTTCACTATAGATGCCCAACTTTCATGCTCTGATACCACATCTGTTGGACCCCATTTTCGGAGCCCAACTTTCGCAGTCATCATAAGACGTGTGTGTGCGTATTACCTTGAGGGTTCCATTTCCACAAGAGTGGTGTGCCCACAATAGTCAATAACCAAAATCATAATTGACTTCTTCAACATAATAGTAGCTCCAATTCTCTATTTGTGTTGTAGGGATAGAAGAATGTATTAGGAGACCATTGCTTCAAGAATCACTTCATTTGGTGGTCGAACGATAAAGTTATGGCCAAAACATTTAAACAATGTTTATATCCTTAATCCTATCGTACTTATCATGGGAGAATTGGCATAAATTTCTCTAGAAATCTTGGAATGAGGCCATTCTTAGACCATTTTAAAGAAGACTTCTATATCTACAACTGTTATGAAGAGCAAAAAGCGAGACTATGCTTCAAAATGGGTCAAATTCATAATTTACTTTAGCTGTCTCGAGAGTATCCGTTTAATGGACATAATGTCCCTTCAAATGGACATAGACTGAGCCGGGACATTTTCAGACCCAAGAAGGTCCGCTTAGCGGATATTCAAGTCCGTTTAACGGACAGTTACGGCTCAAATTCTATATTTCCAACTCCTTAAGCTACCTAGGACCCATCTTATGCATATCTAACATTCCTAACTCATTTTCCTCATCATTTTC
>JAOQML010164160.1:0-13172 GCA_027568935.1 Erythroxylum urbanii
TATGGGTTAGTATAAGTCTTTGAGCTTAAATATTATGTTTTTGAGGTACCTTGATGTGTTTGTTAGTATTTCAGGGTTAACAATGAAGAATGGAGAAGTTTTAGGGACTTTCGAGCCTAAACCATAGCCCACGATCTTGGCACATTATGCCACATTTGTGTCAAAAACATGTGAGCTAGCTTACGATCATGGCATATGGGCCACGATCGTGACAGAAGACTCTATCACAGCCCACGATCGTGACCTGATTGCCATGATCGCGACAGAAAGGTTTGATAGGTTAGGCAGACGTGCAACCAAAAGAAAAAGTCAAGTTTCGAGGGGTTTTTTGGACCATAACCTTAAAACTACTAAGGTATTTAAATAACATGAAGAATAGAAGAGGAGAGCTTTTGCATCAGCAACAATCCGAAAACCTTAAAGAGTTTTATCTAGAGATTGAAAAAGAAACAAAGGAAAAGAGGGTGGAGAAGAAACCTATGCGAAGTACTTCCCGAAATAGGAGGTTTCCTATTGTTGCTGCCTCTGAAGTCCGTTCCAATTGTATTTTTTGATTTTTTTTCAATTTTATTGATGTACAGAATTGGGATAGTCGTTGAGAATAGGATAATTGAATGTTGAGATTTTTCTAAACTCACCTTCGGGATATTTTGTCTTTGATGTTAATGAAATTTGATTGTCGTATTTTTATTGGACTATTTGTGATTTAAATTCTACACTTCATAATTCAGTAATAAACTGAGAGGGTGAACCGAGTGAAAATTATTAAATTGGGCTAACGAGATTCAGGTAATTTAATAGACCAAGAATTGAATCAAACTGGTAAATTTGTGTAACAAAAGATCGTGCATAGGTTTTTGGTAGTTTTTTGGATAACTTAAGATCTAATTTAGGTTTAGGTTAAATTATGAATTGAGAGGTTGCAATTTCTTATAATCTGATTAGGGTTAATGATTATAACTCGAGAGAGAGTAATCAATCATAAGATCATCTAGAACTGGTAATTCAATAAACTCATAATCAATTAGGTTTTCATTAAAGTCGGATAAAAATCCCCTTTTTCTCAATTGGCAGGTCATAGGTGGATTCTTGATTTGGTGTTGCAATTACTATTCTGTTTATATTTTCGAATCTGATTATTGGAATTAATTGCATGATTGAATAATTTCTTGTTTTAGTTCTATTCATTTTGAGTTATTGCAATTTGTTTCCGGCCTTAAATTTTAGGATTAAATTAACCATTCTTCAGGGATCGACACCTTAGGTACTACGCGAACGACCCATGCATTTTTCGAATATCAAGGTCAATTATTAAAGCTTTTTCATATTAAGAACTTGCGATCATTCATAAACATATTTTTTATGATAAAATAGAAACCATTTTTCTTTCATAAAATCAGATAAAGATATAATCACAATTTTGTAGTTTATTGCCTAGTAAGCTCATATGTTGAGTGTCTCTTCTTGACCTGCACCATTTATAAGTCAATTAATCATTTATTTCTACCATAGGAAATAGAGCATTATAACTATCAATTTGGTTTGACCTACCATAAGTTATTCCATTGGTTTCCATTTCAGAATCTAAGTCCAAAATTTTCTTAAAAGTTTTTCTTAAACATCATCCCATCCGTTTAAATCATAATATGACTAAATAGGTCACGCTAACTTTTTCCATTTGATTTTTCATAAAAGCAACCTTAATATTTCGGGTTATTTACATCTTAATACTAATTGAACTTCAATGAATCACACAGTCAATTACTTTTCTCTTTAGGACTGAATTGTCCTCACTACACACACATATATTTATAATATTCCACTTTCTTTAAACCTAAAATTAAAATTTTTCTCTAATATTTACTAGCTTTCCTGAATACACCACTCTTTTACTAGCCTTCCATTTTTCTTAACACATCTTCTCTTCATTAAATATAAATGAACTCAAACCAATTCTAATTCAATCCTTTTTCATTTTTTTACTTCATTGACATCAAATCAATATCATGAACATCGTAACCATAAACTTGGTTACTTGATTCACTTTTGTTATTTTCAACCTTTACATGCTTTCAAGTTTATTTTTTACTCTATAATGACTCAAAAACAACCTTGGATCTTAAATAACTCCATTCCATATGAAATCCACAAAATAAACAACTTAAATTATGAAAAAATACCATTTTTTCTCCCAATCTCGTAGAAAATTGGTGAACACCATTCTTAGGTCAAGATTTCTTCAATTTCTACTCCAAATCGACCAAAAAATGGCACCTCTCTTCTTCCTCTTCTCCTTAGTTGAATTCCCCGCCTCTCCCTCTCTCTTCATTTCTTCCTTTCTTTTTGGTTCTCATGAATCTACCTTTCAAATAAACCAACTTTATCTTCTTTTGCCTTTTTGTACTACTTTAATACTTTACACGTCATTTTCTTATTAAACATCTTAAACGACTCATCATCATCTAATTTAATGTTTCTTAAACCGTATGGAGTCTTGTAATTGGTCAATAAATGTGAGTCATTTAAAATTTATTAATTAACTCCATTTATGTAAAAAGACCAATTCACCCTTTCATGGATTACTACACTTATAACCGGACTAACTCCTGAAAATATTCCACAATCATCTCAACATCAAATTGACCATAAGATACTTTAATTACGATCAATACTTAGTAATTAGATGACTCAAAAAATCATTAATATCCATTATTTTCTAAAAAGGACATTTTTGTCCTAAACTTATGAAATTCCCAAAATTCATCTGATTGGACTTGTTTTCAATCCATTTCAATGTCATTTAACTCTAATACTTATTCTGGGTATTTTCAATTTTTTTTGGGGTTGAGTCCTCAAAATCCCTATTCAAGTAGAAATACTATTTACCCAGGTTCATTATTTATCCAAAAATACTATTCACCTGGAATAAAATCTAAAAACTGATAGAAAGAAAAGTTTGGGGCTTTATAATTACCCCTCCTTATAAAAAAATATTGTCTTCAATAGTTAATTGAGCGTACCTTCTTGAAATAAATGAGGATATAATGTACGCATTTGTCGTTCAGGCTCCCATGTGGCTTCCTTTATCGCGTGGTTCCTCCATAATACCTTAACCAGCGGAATGGTCTTTTTACATGGAATTGTTCTCTGCAGTTAAAGACCTATATTTGTTCTTCCTCAAAAGTCAAATTTTCTTTTAGGTTTACTTGTTGTTCTATGATTACATTAGATGGATCAGCTAGATATTTGCGAAGCATAGACATATGGAAGACATTGTGAATCCTCGTAACTTCATCTAGTAACCTCAATCGATACGCCACTAGTTCAATCCTTTCCATAACTTCATACGGTCCTATGTAATGCAAACTTAGTTTACCGCATTTCCCAAGTTTCAATATGCCATTCCAAGGGGAAATCTTAAGAAACACCTTATCTCTAATTTCAAATACAAGATCTCTACAGTGATTATCTACATAGCTTTTCTATCTATCCTGGGCCATCTTTAATCTATCTTAAGTAATATGGACTTTCTTTGCTGTCCTCTGCACAAGTTTAGGACCTAACAGTTTTCTTTCTCATACCTCATCCCAATATATTGGAGTTCTACACTTTCTCCCATAAAGTGCCTTATAAAGGGTTATGTCAATGCTAGCTTGATAACTATTATTGTAGGCAAATTCTATCAATGGTAGTTGGGTGACCCAACTCTTTTTGAATTCCATGACACAGGACCTAAGCATATCCTCAAGTGTCTGAATAGTTCTTTCTGACTGACCATCCGTTTGAGGGTGAAAATATCCTTAAGTGTCTAAATAGTTCTCTCTGACTGACCATCCGTTTGAGGGTGAAATGCAGTACTAAACTTCAATCTCGTACCCAAGGCTTTATATAAGTTGGGCCAAAATTTTGATATGAATCTAGGGCTCCGATCTAAAATAATAAAGGTTGGTACACCATAGAGTCTCACAATCTTATCCACGTAAAACTGGGCTAATTTATTTAAAGGGTAATCATTTCTGGTTGGAAGGAAATGTCCAGACTTTGTTAACCTATCCATGATCACTTATACAGTATCGTGCCCCCTCTGACTCCGTGGAAGCCCTACTATGAAGTTAATAATAATCTTTTCCTACTTCCATTTTGTGACTGGGAGGGGCTACATCATTCTTGCAGGTTTTCGATGTTCTACTTTAACCTGTTGACAAATTAGACATTTAGCAACAAATTCTGTTATTTCTTTCTTCATTGCTCTCCACCAATAATGTTCCTTGAGGGTGTGGTACATTTTTGTGTTACTTGGATGTATAGCATATGTTGAGGAATGAACTTCCTCTAAGATTTCTTTTTTTAACTCCCCCACATTTGGTATACACAATCGTTTCCCCTTCTTTATAGTACCATCTTCTTGGATTGTAAATTATGCCCTCTGCCCATTCTCAACTTCAACAAGTAGGGATTTTGTTTCTTTCTTTCAAAATGGAGCAAACATGAAATGTAGCCACCAATGCTCCTGAGTCTTCCACATTCAATCTAACTCCTAAAGGTCTCATTTCCACTAGAAGTGGAAGGTATACTGTCTTCTGTTGTGCTATTGAGCTGGTAGGTCTCCTACTTAAGGCTTCAACCACTACATTTGCTTTTCTAGGGTAGTATTCCATCGTACAATCATAATCTTTTATTAATTCCAACTAGCTCCTCTGCCTCATGTTTAGTTCTTTCTGAGTGAACAAACACTATAAAATTTTGTGATTTGTGAAAATTTTATAAGGAACACCATACAGGTAATGCCTCCATATTCTTAATGCAAAAACCACCACTATTAGCTCTAGGTTATGGGTGGGATAGTTATGCTCATGTTTCTTCAATTGTATAGAAGCATAGGCTACAATCTTATCATTTTGCATGAGAACACACCTTCATCCCTATCTTGAAGCATCATTATAGATTATAAAGCCATCATTTCTTGTCGGTAATATAAGCATAGGAGTTATTGTTAATCTTTCTTTTAATTCATCAAAACTTCTCTGACAGACATTTAACCACTCAAACTTCTCCTCTTTCCTTGTTAACTTGTTTAGTGGGGCTCCTATTTTGGAAAATGCTTCATCAAATTTCCTATAGTAGCTTGCCAATCTAAGGAAACTCCTGACTTCTGTCACATTAATGGGAGGCCTGCAATTAGTAATAGCTTCAATCTTCTAGGGGTCCACACTAAGTCTTTTAACTGATATGACATAACCTAAGAAAGCGACCTTATCAAGCTAAAACTGGCACCTACTGAAGTTAGCATATAACTGGTTCTCTCGTAGGGTCTATAAAACAATCCGATAATGTTCTGCATGTTCATCCCAACTGTCAGAATACACTATTTTGTCATCAATAAAAGCAATCACAAACTTATGTAGGTACTCTCAAACACCCTATTCATCAAATCCATAAATGCAGTTGGAGCATTGGTTAATCTAAAAGGCATAACTAAGAATTCATAATGCTTGTACCTAGTCTAAAAGGCAATCCTTGGGCATCTTCACTACGGATTTTTAACTAGTGATAGCCTGATCTTAGATCAATCTTTGAATACACCCTATATCCTTATAGTTGATCAAATAGATCATCAATTCTAGGGAGGGGATATTATTTGCAGATTGTCACCTTGTTTGACTACCTAAAGTAGATACATAACCTTAAGCTCCCATCATTCTTTTTAACAAAGAGGAATGGAGCTCCCCAAGGGGAAGCACTAGGTCTCACAAAACCTTTATTTAACAACTCATCCTTTTATACTTTCAATTCCTTTAACTTCGTTAGATTCATTCTGTATGGAGTCATCAAGATTGGTTAGGTTCCTGGAGTCAACTTATCCCAAACTCGATCATCTTATCCAGAGGTAATTTTAGAAAATCCTCTGGAAATACATTTAGGAACTCTGTAACCACTGGAATATCTTCTAATTTCACCACATCTTTGCCTTGTTCAATCATATATGCTAGATATCCCTACCATCCTTTACTCAGCATTTTCCTAGCCACCATAGTGGTAACTATATTTGTGGGAGAACTTTTCATTTTCCACAAAATATTACCTATGGATTCCCCAATTGACTCAATCTAACTTTCTTTTTAAAACAATCCACAACTTTATGATGTGTGGACAGCCAATCCATTCCAAGAATAATTTCAAAATCCCAGATGTCTAATATAATCAGATCTGCTGGAAACTCCTAACCATCAATTATTATGTTACTTTCAATAAACACTCTTTCAGCGAAAAGTGAGTTTCCAGCTAGAATAGAAACTATTATCCCACTGTTTAACTATTGAGGTTCCATATCTAATTTTGCAGAAAAATTCAGTGACATAAAAGAGTGTGTAGCACCAAGATCTACTAAAGCATATTCATCATGCTCAAAAATAGAAATGATACCAGTGACTATATCTAATGTGGCATTTGTCTCTTGTTAAGTAACTACAAAAAGTCGAGCTTACGTACAAGTTTACTTGCCTGCCATGTTGGGGATGCTGTCCTACCTCCTGAATCTCTGTTGGATGCTGGAAAACTTGACCCTCTGGCTTGAGAACCTCGACCGCCCTATATAAAAACCCCTTTAACTTATGGAGGTGCTGAAGATCTCACCACTGACCTCTCTGCAGTAATCAAATGGGGGACAATCTCTCCTAAAGTGGCTCTCCTGCCTATAGTGGAAACAACTCGTTATATTCATTCGACACTCACCCAAATGTCTCTTTCCACAAGTACTACACTCTAACACTAGTGTTCTGGTGTCACGAAAATCCCTGTGTTTGTGAGGTGACCCAAAGGATCCCTGACCAGTTGTTTCACCTCTGCATAACCTCCAGCCACCGATCCATCTTGACTTGCTTTTCTCTTACTGAACCCTGAGATGAGCTAGCTGGTGCATTACATTTCTGTTATGATCTCACAATCTAGATGATTGCCATTATCTTTCTTTCGACCTTCATTGCAGCTTCCACTAACTCCCTATAGTGTGTTTGCGAGGCTAAAGACAAATGGATCCTCAACCTGGGATTCAAACTTATAACAAACCTCTTACACTTCTACTTTTGACTGTTAGCAATAAACTAAACATGTATGATAAGCTCTGAAAATTTGTTTTCGTATTCTGTCACTGACATCAGACCCTACTCTAGACAAAAAGATTCCTCTACTCAGGCATCCTTATAACTCTGGGGTAGAACCTATCAGCAAACTCTCTCTGAAAATCATACCTAAACACCCCATTTGGATGAAGTCTCTCAATTGCTTACCACCAATCCTTTGCCTTGCCCACAGGGAGGAAGGTGGAAAATGCCACTCTCTGCTTATTTGCACATCCTAAAACTCGGTGTATCTTTGTAATCTGGTATAACCATGTAAGTGCATTCTCTAAATCTCCATTCCCATCGAAAGGCTTCGCATCCAATTTACACACCCGCTCGATGGAATATCTAGAACTTTCTTCACTTTTGTGTGACTGTTGCACCGCTACAGCGAATATCTGAGCCATCTGCTCTACGATAAAAGTTCCCCTGGTTAGTTCTGCTAGCCCTGACGATTGAGAATGAGGTTGATTTACGGAAGCTCTCGCTAAGTATGGCAAGTGTTCCTCTTCCCTTTTTAGTGGTGCCTGAGGTGTAGGAGTCATTAATGTGGCCCTATAGGGACGTCTATGGCTTTATTTATGCATCATGCTATCCATTTGGCATACTGCAAATGTATAAGACTTTCATTTCTTGAATTATATGCATGTAGATCACAACATTTTACAAGCCACCTTAATTTGAAAACAACTTTAAAATTTTTTTGCAAATGCATTAAATAGAAAGGGTAACTTGGCTTTGATACCAACACTAATAGGCCCCTTTCCTGATGACTAGGCAACCTGCCCAACACCCCATGAAAACCCTCCAGCCAATATCCAATCCAACTAGAAAGTTCTCGTGGTGCTAAACTTTTTTTCTTTTCTTCAAAACATTTAGAAAAAAGGGCTAGCATTTGAAGTTTTAAAAAGTAGCCTTCATTAAAAATTTCGACAGCATAACAACTGTTATTTAATAAAACCAAAAATTTTAGGTTCCTAAAAAGAAATTCAAAACAATTTTATCCACTTAACTAAAGCACCATTGCTACTTCTGGACTTCAAGTCCATTCAGAAACAATCTTAAAGGTCAAACACATTCATGCATTTAGTTAAAGAAAATAACATTTATGAATAACCATATTTTCATAAAATCAAGATCAAGACATATTTATGAAGATGATGAATTATATGTAGTAAAACATTTACAATCTATCTTTACACAAAAGATGTTCAAAACATGTTTATAATTATGCAATACATGTAAAATAAATGCACAAGCAAAACTGCCTACGCAATCACATGTTATGAAGGTAGCTGCTCTAATGGTGGAGTCCCGGCTACTGAAATCCCTGAGCATGCAAATGAGAGGTTAAAATTAAAAAAAACAGAAAATAAAGGGTGAGTTAAATAAGCTCAGTGAGTGTTATGGTTTCCATTCAAAATGTTTATACAAATATTAACCTCCATAAAGAACAAAGATTTTTTTTTTAGCAATAACTAATGTTCTGATATAACAAATTCATATAATCATTGCACATGTAAAACAGAATCAAGTCCCTCTTTTCTTGTAAGGTAAAGAAAGATGGTAATTGATAGTTTCATGAACTTTCTCGTTTAAAATTTTCTTTGCCATTTGGTTCCATTATATTTAAGGTCGCGGGGTTGGTTCTGCAACAATTACTGTGCCTAGCTAACCTCTAGTAATAGAGTTCGTTCTACATCGCTTACTGGCACTAAGTTAACCACTATATACGGATTATTATGGAGCTGGTCCTACATCGCTTACCCATAACGGTGCTGACACTACATACAAATTAGTGGCTATGGAGCTGGTTTTGCATCACTTACCCATAACAATGCTAGCACAATATATACTTCATATATATAGAAGGCGACCCACAAAACATACTGACAGATACGACACCACCCATCGTTAATGTAAAATGCCCCCTTGCACACTACGATGCATGTTAGGACATACTATAATCAGTATAATCATATGTATAAGGAGACCTAACGACGTACCACAGGCTAAACAACAATTAATATATAGGTGCACCATATTTATATACCAATTCGGTTCATGTTCAAATTCTATTATTATGCTAATTCAGTACATATGCAATTTCAGTTCGATGCCATCTCAAAGAATATATATAAATCTCATAAAAATCAGCTTTCAAATTTAATTAGCAATAACAATGAGCTTATTCATAAACATACTTTTCATGATAAAATATAAACCATTTTTCTTTCATAAAATCAGTTTGAAAATACGCTCACAGTTTTGTCGTTTATCATCAAATACGCTCACATGTTGAGTATCTATTCTTGACCTACACCATTTACAAGTCATTTAATCATTAATTTCCACTATAGGAAATAAAACATTATAACTATCAATTCAGTTTTAACTACCATAAGTTATTCCATTAGTTTCCATTTCAGAATCTAACTCCAAAATTTGTTTAAAACTTTTTTTTTAGACATCATCCCATCTGCTTAAATCATAATATGGCCGAATAGGCCATGCTAACTTTTTCCATATGATTTTTCATGAAAGCATCCTTAAGATTTTGGGTTATTTACACCTCAACCATAATTGAACCAAATAGTCCTCACTACACACATATATATACTATTCCACTTTCTTTCAAACTTTTCAACACATTTCACCTAAGGTCCATACCAAGCATCATTTATACTCAAAAAACCAAAAATTACAATTTTTCTTCAACATTTCCTATCTTGGCTGAATACACCACTCTTCGACTATCCCTCCATTTCTCTTAACACATCTTCTCTTCATTACACATAAATGAACTCAAACCAATTCTAATTCAATCCTTTTTCATTTCTTTACTTTATCGACATCAAATCCATATTATGAACATTATAACCCTAACCTTGGTTTCTTGATTCATTTTTGTTATTTTCAACCTTTACATGATTTCAAGTTTATTATCTACTCCATAATAAGTCAAAACATCCTTTCATCTTAAATAATTCCATATGAAATCCATAAAATAAACAATTTAAACTATGAAAAACTTACCACTTTTCTCCCAATCTCTTAGGAAATCGGTGAACACCAATCCTAGGTCAAGATTTCTTCAATTTCTACTCCAAATCTACCAAAATTTGCATCTCTCTTCTTCCTTTTCTCCTTGGCCAAATTCTCTCTCTTTCCCTCTTTTGGTTCTCATGAATCCTCCTTTCAAATGAACCAAATTTTGTCTTCTTTTGCCTTTTTATACTACTTTAATACTTTACACGTCATTTTCTTATTAAACATCGTAAATGACTCATCATCATTTAATTTAATGTTTCTTAAACCATATGGAGTCTTGTAATTGGTCAATAAATGTGATTCATTTAAATTTTATTAATTAACTCCATTTATGTAAAAAGAATAATTCTCCCTTTCATGGATTACTAAACTTATAAAAAAGGGCATTTTTGTCCTAAACTTATAAAATTCCCAAAATTTATCCGATTGGACTTGTTTTCGATCCATTTCAATGTCATTTGACTCTAATACGTATTACGGGTATTTTCACTTTTTTTTAGGGTTGGGTCCTCAAAATCCCTATTCAAGTGGAAATACTATTTACCCGAGTTCTTTATTCATCTGGAAATACTATTCACGCAGAAAAAAATATATAAACTAATAGAAGGGAAAGTTCAGAGTTTTATAATCACCCCTCTTTGTAAAAAAATTTCGTCCTCGAAATTTAACTGAGCATACCTGCTTGAAATAAATGAGGTATAATGTATGCATTTGCCACTCAGGCTCCCATGTAGCTTCCTTTATCGCGTGGTTCCTCCACAATACCTTAACTAGCGGAATGGTTTTGTTACGCAGAACTTGTTCTCTGTAGTCGAGAACCTATATTGATTCTTCCTTGAAAGTCAAATTTTCTTTTCATTTTGTGATTACATGAGATGGATCAGTTAGGTATCTACGAAGCATAGACACATAGAAGACATTGTGAATCCTCACAAGTTCGTCTGGTAACCTTAATCAATACACCACTGGTCCAATCCTTTTCATAACTTCATATAGTCCTATGTAATGCGGACTTAGTTTACTGTGTTTCCCAAATCTCTATATGTCTTTCCAAGGGAAATCTTAAGAAACACCTTTTCTCCAATTTCAAATACCAGATCTCTACAGTGATTATCTGCATAACTTTTCTATCTATCTTGAACAATTTTTAATCTATCCTGAATAATCTGGACTTTGTTTGTTATCACTTGCATAAGTCTGGGACTCAACAGTTTTCTTTCTCCTACCTCGTCCCAACATATTGTAGTTTTGCACTTTCTTCTATAAAGTGCCTCATAAGTGCCATGCTGATATTGGTCTGATAACTGTCATTGTAGACAAATTCTATCAGTGGTAGGTGGGTGCCCCAACTCCCCTTAAATTCGATAACACAAGACTTAAGCATATCCTCAAGTGTCTGAATAGTTTTCTCTAACTGACCATCCGTCTGAGGGTGAAATGCAGTACTAAACTTCAATCGTGTACCTAAGGTTTTCCGTAAGTTGGGCCAGAATTTAGATGTGAATCTAGGGTCGTGATCTGAAACAATAGAGGTTGGTGCATCATAAGCCTCACTATCTCATCCATATAAAGCTGGGCTAATTTATTTAAGGGGTAATCATTTCTGATATGAAGAAAATGTTTAGACTTTGTTAATCTGTCCATAATCACCCATACAGTATCGTGCCCCCTCTGACTCTGTGGAAGCCCTACTACGAAGTCCATAGTAATCTTTTCCCACTTCCATTCTAGGACTAGGAGGGGATGCATCATTCCTGCATGTTTCTGATATTCTGTTTTAACCTATTGACAGGTTAGACATTTAGCAATAAATTCTGCTATTTCTTTCTTCATTCCTCTCCTCCAATAATGTTCCTTAAGGGTGTGGTACCTTTTTGTGCTACCTGAATGCATAACATAAGCTGAGGAGTGAGCTTCCTCTAAGATTTCTTTCTTTATGTCCCCACATCTAGTATGCATAATCGTTGCCCCCTCTTTGTAGTACCATCTTCTTGAATTGTAAATTCTGTCCTTTGCCCATTCTTAACTTCATCAACTGGGGATCTTGTTTCTATCTCTCTCTAATCTGGTCTAACAAAATGGGGCGAACATGAAATGTAGCCACCAATGCTCCCGAGTCTGCCACATTCAATCTAACTCATAGCAATCTCATTTCTACTAGAAGTGGAAGGTATATTGTCTTCAGTTATGCTATTGAGCTGGTAGGTCTCCTACTTAAGGCATCTACCATTACATTGGCTTTTCCAGGGTGGTACTTCATCATACAATCGTAATCTTTTATTAATTCCAGTCATCTCCTCTTCCTCATGTTTAGTTCTTTCTGAGTGTACAAATACTGCAGACTCTTGTGATCTGTGAAAATTTTATAATGAACACTATACAGGTAGTGCCTCCATATTCTTAATGCAAAAACCACCGTTGTTAGCTCAAGGTCGTGGCTCAGATAGTTCTGGTCATGTTTCTTTAATTTCCTAGAAGCATAGGCTACAACCTTATCATTCTACATAATAACACACCCTAATCCCTGTCTCAAAGCAGCACTATTGATTATAAAGCCATCACTTCCTATTAGTAATGTAAGCACAGGAGTTGTTGATAATCTTTCTTTTAATTCATCAAAACTTCTCTGACATTCATTTGACCACTCAAACTTCTCCTCTTTCCTTATTAACTTGGTCAGTGGCGCTGCTATTTTGGAAAATCCTTGAATAAATTTCCTGTAGTAGCCTACCAATCCAAGGAAACTCCTGACTTCTGTCACATTAGTGGGAGGTCTCCAATTAGTAATAGCTTCAATCTTCTGGGGGTTCACACTAAGTCCTTCAGCTGATATGACATAACCCAACACTACAACAAAAATGACATCCGGCAACAAGTGATAAGTGCTATTAAATATGAATGACAACACTAATGAGTATGCTATGATAGCCCATGTTACTAAAGATATGATGCTTTAGTAACAGTTTTGACATGTTATTGTCGAGTTTAATATGACATTTATTG
>JAOQML010164214.1:0-13167 GCA_027568935.1 Erythroxylum urbanii
ATGAAGCAGAAGTTGAAACAGTGGAAATAAAGTAGTAGTGTTAGTTGAGGAAGTAGTTTTAAAGTTGAAAATTATTTTTTCAGTTACAGAGTAGGCTATCTTGTAATTTAATTCAATATGGAGATTGAATATATAATAAAAATAACTTATTCCAACTGATGTGTAAAAACAAAATGATCATGAATAAAGTGTAAGAGAGGCTGATTTTCTTTACAAGGCATACAAAAAGAGGGGAGAATCATTTGTATATAAGTTTTATCTTATTTGAATAACTATAGTTTATTTATGTTATAAATTATTATATATTGTTATTACATACATAAATTAATCACTACAATGACTATTTTTTGGACATAATCAATTAATTGATTACTCACTTTTGACAACGTAATTTTTTTTAGTGGGGTATCGACTAATCATACAAAAGGTCCCTTCTCAATTACATTTTCTAATCAACCATTAAGTAATCGATCATAAACCTTCGATTATCGATTATCTAAAGGTTATGAACAAAAGTCAGTTATATTGTTATTCCTCAATTTGCACAATGCAGATAATATTGGCTTTAATTGCTCACAATAACTTGTCAGTATATCAACTAGATGTAAAATTAAGTTTTCTTAATAGAGAAATTGTCAAGGTTGGTTATGTTTTGCATCCTAAAGGTTTTATGGTGGAAGGACAAGAAGAAAAGGCAAACAAATTATATAAGACACTCTTTAAGCTTAAACAAGCTCCATAAGTTTGGCATAGTAAAATTGATGCATATTCCACTCGTTGAGCCTACTTCATATGTTAAATATGAAGGAGTTGATTTAATTATTGTGTGTTTGAAAGTTGATGACATTATTTACATTGGAAATTTTATTGTATTGTTGAAGGAATTTAAGAAATCCATGATGCTTACTTTTGAAAAGTTAGATTTGAGTTCTTACATTATTTTTTTGTGTTCAGAAGTTGTGCAAGATAAGAATGATATTTTTTATCTATCAACATAAGTATGCAGTTGATTTATTAAAAAAAAGAATAGTATGATGTTTTAAGCCAGTAAAGAAACCATTGAATGTAAATGAGAAGTTATCTTTGGATTATGGACTAAAGAAAGCTAATGAGAAAAAATTCAAAAGTTTGGTTAGGGGGTCTGTTATAGTTAACTCACACCAAACTTAACATTATTTTGTAATTTATCTAATTTCTAGGTTTATACACAATCCAAATAAACATCACTTTGGAGCAGTCAAGAGAATTCTCAGATACATTCAAGCAACATCAAATTTTTGGCATTATATACAAGAAGGGAGAAGCTAATAATCTTATTTATTTCAAAGATAGTGATTAGGCAATTTATGCAAATCATCTAAAGAGCACTATAGGATTCGTATGTAGCCTTAGGTCTGGAGCTATTCCATAGACTTCAAAGAAGTAGAAATGTACAACCTTGTCAATTATAAAAGTTGAATGTAGCAACAACTATTGCATGTCGTACCATTTGGATGAGAAGAATTTTGGAAGATTTGAAGCACCAATAAATAGAAATAGAGTAATTTATTACAAAAAGTCTACAATTTCAATGTTTAGGAATCCAATTCAATGAGCAGAACAAAGCACATTGAGATTCGATTGCATTTCGTTTAAGAGTTAGTAAAAGGAGGAGATAGTATTGAGCTATTTTTATACTGTTATACAAGCTAAAAACATCCTTAGAAAAGCTTTGGATGAAGAAAAGTTAAAGAAATTTAGGTTAATAATAGGACTTCAATGCCTATTGAATTAAAGGGAGAAATGTTAATATTCAATTTAATATGGTTATTATAATTTTGCTTGATTTTCTGATCTAATTATCATTTGTTGATATTAAAATAAGGAGTTGTTAGTAAAATAAGGAGTTCTTAATTTTTTTTATATCCAGTTGGTTGTCTCAGTCCTATATAGTGTCCATCTATTTTTTTTAATTTGTTATTAGGAAATAAAGACAAAAGCTTCTCTTTCCTTTATTATGAATTATGTTTTATTTTGTTATAATTTTTCAACAAATTAGTTAAAAAACTAGTAATGACACTAGGATCTATTAAAAGTTTTTCTCTAAGGGTAACTTATGACTATGATAGATTGTTTCCATAAGTGAGGTAAAACCCAACGCTAGACATAAGATATTTAAAGATGTCCTCTTCATCTCCATTTATTCCTTCATTATTCTTAGAATCAATGAGTTCATCAAGCTTTGATTTTATGTTTTCTAATAAATTTTATTATATAAAAATTTAGGTTAATTATAAAAAAATCTCAAACTTTACTCAATTTTGCAGTTATAACCTAAACTTTAAAATTTGACAATTATCTACCGGATGTAACCGTTAAGTTTGTTCACAATATAGGTGATATAAGCTTAATAGATTAACTAACCTTAACCAAAACCTTACATATACCTATTTTTCAATTTAACTTGTTATTTGTCAACAAGTTAACAACCACAACACATATAAAATTCACCTTTTATCTGTCTTCTACAGGACCTGAAAACTGATGACATACTAGCAATTGGAAACACAATAGGCAGATTGTACATACTCAATCCTTCTTCTTTTGATTAGCATATCATAGATTCCCATGTTGCTAAAACCAGTTGATTTCCTTGTTCCTTTACAAATAAAGTTTTTGTAGTAGATGGAGTAGTTTGGCACAACAAACTTAGACATCCCTCAAACATTGTAACCACTCACATTTGTTCCGTGAATAAGAATCATTATGAATACCTAGATGTTTATGATATCTATCCTATGGCAAAAATGAATAAATCTTAAGTGCCTTCCATTCTTCAATCTTTCTTTCAAATAACTCATAGTCGATTCAATCTCAAGGTACAAAATGTCCAAAGTGATAATATATCAGAGTTTTTAAATCAAGATTGTTTTTTGTTGTTTTCCAATAATGGAATTATACATCAACAATCTTGTGCTCATACCCCTCAACAAAATAGGGTGGTAGAAAGAAAACATAAACATTTGCTACAAGTAGCAAGAGCTTTAATGTTTCAATCACAATTGTCAAATAATTTTGGGACGATTATATCCTTACTACAACTTACCTAATTAATTGTTTCCCATGTATTAAACTATCTTGGAAAACCCCATACGAAATTCTTTTCCATAAACCACCTTCTTATGAACACCTTGGGAGTTTTTGGTGCCTTTGTTTTGCTACAAACACTAACCCTGAGAAACGAAAGTTTGATATATGGGTATATCGATGTGTTTTTATTTGATATAGTCACGTACAGAAGGCATATAAACTTTATGATATCCAAAACCATAAAGTTCTTATTTCTAGAGATGTTAGGTTTCATGAAGATATTTTTCCTTATCATAAGTTACAGGAACTTACAGAAACTACTTCTCTACCCAAGCTTTTTAATTTACTTGAAACTGATGTTATTGATCCTTGCATTCATTCTACTAGTTTTTAGACACATACTAATTCTTTTACTCCTTTGGACCCACCTACGTCAATACAAGAACCATCAATGATAATACATGAAGAGTCATATTTGAGGAAAAGTGACAGAGTTCAAAAACCACCTATATGGTTGACTGATTTTGTTTCAAATACTGTACAATCTATTCCTTCGTCCACTACCTGTAAAAGCCTCTCACCAAATACATTCCTTTATCATAAATCACCCAATTTTTCTACGTCTTACATATCATTTTTAGCTACAATGTCTAATATTCAAGAGTTATTTTCTTTTAATCAAGCTAAACTAAAATAGGAATGGATAGATGCAATGAATGTAGAGTTAAAACCACTTAAGGACAACAAGACATAGGAGTCCACAGAGTTACCACTAGGAAAAAAAACTATCAGCTCAAAGTGGGTATACAAAATAAAAATCAAACCTGATGGCAAAATTGATAGGTGCAAATATAGGTTAGTTGCTAAGGGGTATAATCAAATTGAAGGAATTGATTTAGTTGATAGCTTCTTGCTTGTTGTGAAGGTAGTCACCGTCTGAATATTCTTGATTGTTGTAGCAACTTATTCATGACCACTTCATCAATTATATATCAATAATGCTTTTATTCATGGATATCTAGATGAAGAAGTGTATATGGTGCCTCCTAAAGGGTATGCTAAAGTTTAGAAACATCAAGTTTACAAATTGTTTCGATCGTTATATGGCCTGAAACAAGCATCATGCTAATGGAATCATGAGTTCACGACAAAGTTACAGAATATTGGGTTCATTCAATCCTCAAATGATCACTATTTGTTTATCAAGAAAACATAATCTTATTTCCTAAGCTTAATTGTCTGCATTGATTATGTTCATCTTACAGGCTCTTCAAAACAGGAGATATAAAAGGTGAAACAATTTTTGCTTTACCAATTTACTATAAAGGTTCTGGGTTATGCTAGATATTTTTTAGGATTAGAGATTGCAAGGTCTATCCAAGGGATTTCTGTCAATCAAAGAAAATATGCTCTAGGCATTTTACATGATGTTAGTTTACCTAGTTCTAAATCTACATCTTCACCCTTACCAAAGGGGTACACATTTAGTGTTGATATTAGAGAGTTGTTAACTAATCTAGAGTCATACAGATATTTGGTGGGCAAGTCGTTGTATTTGCAATTTTCTCATCCAGATCTCTCCTACGCAGTGCAATAGCTTAGTCAGCTTGTTTAAACTCCTCGATCATCACATTGGGATATCGTTGTGCATATATTACGTTATATCAAAGGTTCTCCTTCAAAAGGTTTATTTTTCTCTTCCAAAAACTCATTTGAAGTTGAAGCTTTTCGTGTTGCTGATTGGGCCTCGTGTATTGATACTAGATGATGTCTAACTAGTTTTTAAATTTTTCTTGGTGGTTCCCCAATCTCGTGGAAAATTAAGAAGTAAAATATCATTTCTCGTTCATCGGCAGAAGCAGAATATAGAAGCATGGTCACTACATTTTGTGAGTTGCAGTGGATTCTCTATCTTTTGCATGATTTCCATATTTCGGTTCTGCTACCAATCTCTTTATGGTGAGATAAGGAAGCTGTTATCCATATAACTTCAAATCATGTTTTTCATGAACACATTAAGCACATAGAAATTGATTTTCATATTGTACGAGAAAAAAACAAACAGGGGTTGATTTTTCCACGCCATCTTCCTTCGAAGTTTTAGGTTGCAGATATGTTTACTAAATCTCTAACATCACCTCTATTTTAGCATTTTCTTTACAAGTTGGACTTGAGTGATATTCACCAAGCTCTGACTTAGGGGGTGAACAAATATTATACTGATATATTTAATATTACCATGTGTCGAAGTTAGTTTTTCGGTAGAAATTCTATTATTTAGTTACCAGACCGATTTTGTTTAAAGACGGTGATGAACTAAAACTGCAGAGTATGAATGAATGAAATACTTTTTCTGATATCAACTTTTTCAAGAAGTTGTTGGACGATGTTGTCAATAAACCAACTCTTAGAAGAACATCTTTGTTTGTTTCAATTGATGCCTTTGAATGTGCAAGGAGCCTTCAAGGGAATCCAATCATAGGAAATTTCTTTACTTATCTACTAAGTATCATGTTATATTATCTTGTAATCTTTTGTGAACTATCTAGAGTTTTTATAAATGTAGCTAAAAACATTTGACTCCGTTTATGAAAATGTAGCTAAAAAAGTTTTGGCTATGTTTATAAACTTTTGGCTACGATTTTAAAAACATAGCTAATAGTATTTAGCTATAAAAAATAAGCGTAGCCAAAAACTATTGGCAATGATTTATGAAAACATTGCCTGTAGTTTTTAGCTATGGAGATTTAGAGATTTTTTGGGTGACAAAATAGAAGCATAGCTAAAAACTATAAGTGACGTTTTTTACACATTTAGATAATATTTTTTTATAGCCAAATGTCTACTTTGTTATAGTGATTGTATACATGTTTTAGCTTTTAAAGTGGTATTATGTCTACCAATACTTCCATAGCAATATTCATCAAAAAGATCAAAGGGAATAAAATGAATACAAACATAATTGCAATAGATATAGTTATGCAAAACATGTTTTTTGTTCTAGTTTTTTTATAAAATTTCATCAATTTAAAGATAACTTGTTTATCAATCTCAATGGCAATTTAGAATTTTTTGCGTTTAATTTTGTTGATAAAATTTGTATTTAATAATATCTAATTGATAAAACATAGTTGTAAAGAAAATATACCATATTTTCATCAGAAAATAAACTTAAATTTCCTAGAGAAATGCGAGCATTTAACATTCAAAGGATTAATTTTTTACACAAATTCGACAACTGATTTTGAATAATGAGTTAGTTTATGCCTACAGCTAATCAATTTGGTTGTAATTTAGTGACAATATAATTTAAAAAGTATTTTATATCTTGTACATGTTTAAATGCATATGATAAATTTCATATGATAATTATACATTGCAAATGAAATTATAATGAGATTATAATTATAGGATTCATGTTGAATTTATGTATTACTCCTAAATTGTTCCTAGTTATTGTTCTATTCAGACAAGACATTAATAAAACATAAAAGGCTAAAACATATTATATTTTTCCTTATAAAGAAAGTAGTCAATTTCATAGGTTAAAGTATAGAGATACTTAAACAGACGTTTGGGTACTTGTTAGAAAACAAGTTCACTGAACAGATCCGATATGACAAATTCATTTGGAACATTACTTGTATATTTATGAAATTCTCATTATGATTATTGTATAAGTGATCCTTTGACTTGAGGTTTCTAAAGTTATCTTGTATAGGAATTGCTACGTTTTGATAATACTTATGACCTATTTAATCATAGGTCATTCAATTGGTAGTCATTGGATATAATATGAATTATATGGAGGTAGTTATGTGATTAAGATATGATTCATCACCCTAAAGTAATTAGAAAGAATATTTCGTTGTTCTCAATTAGTATTAATTCAAAAAATCTTTGATCAAAGTGGATTGATGTTTTGTAAATAGTTTACAAATGTCATTAATTAAATCGATAGCTGATGGCAAAGAACAAATATGATTGGACTAAAAATAGAGTAAACATTAATTTCGTGCTCTATGTCTAATTGGAATATTGTATGATGAAATGAGTGAATTATACAGAAAGATCATTCAAGGAAAGGTTAGTCAAAACTACTTTAACATTTCTAAATATTTGAGTAGTCATAATGCGTTGCTAAGTATCAATCTTGGTATATGATTATAAATTGTTTACTTGGAGAATTAAAGATAAATTAAAAGGAGTTTTAATCTATCTAATTCTAATTATAATTTATAACTACTGCAAACATATTTAGGAACCTAATGGATCTCACATAAAAAATAGGTTGAAGAGAGCAAAGATATTTTAATCAAGTTGGACTTAGTTGTAAAGTTTGATAAACTTTATGATTAAATATGAAATATTTAATAAATAAGGATCAATTTAAGATATTGGATCTTATTTGGGCATAACTGGTATTTAATTAGAATTATTTGTAATTATAATTAAAGTTTAATTGAAATTAGGATTTAATTTCAATTAAATTACTATAATGTCTAAAACTTACTATAAATAGGCTTAATATGTTCTGTGGATATTGTTAGAAACCAAACACATTTGGGCGCCTACGGTGATTGAAATAGATCAATTTCGGAAATAGTTCGTGAGATACGACAAGAAAAGAATCAAACTTTAGAATAAGCTATGAATTAATATTCATACTTTGTTATAATTCATATGTTAATCATTTTATAGAATTGAAGTGATCTTAGTTTTGAGGAAATCAAAATACGAAAAGGTTTCGATATTATTCCGCTATATACGAGACTGGATCTTGACCTGATTTTACAAATCTATAACATATGGCATGCATCTCATACAACAACATTACGCAAAAGATACATGCACAATAACCATACATATACATATATATAGCAACGAAAGCTCAACCGAGAATAAATACCTCCATCCATTGCTCCACCGATGATCCTTAACGTCTATGTGTTTGAATCTTCTAACCTCCCCCTTTAGCACGATCGATGGTGTCCTACTTGTGCTATATGAGGATAGGGGACCAAACAAGCTTTTAAAAAACACTTCATTACCTCTGCCCATCACAGAGGAGGAAGCACATGAAACATGGGCGTTAACGTGTGCATGTGTAAGGGAAGCATATGAAGCATGGGCAAATGGACCATAATATGAACAGTTTTAAAATCTTACATTCTTCCACTTGGTCCATTTAACCCAACACCAAACATAACAAGAAATCAAATATATGAATCCTGCTGATAGGTCCTCTTATAGTGAGTATTATCTTCCATGTATTACATATATATAATTTCTCATTACTAGCCCTTAAACTTAATGAATAAACCATATATTTATTCTAGGTCCAAATTAAATGACATTTCTCAAAACCAATCAAAATATGTGTGCACAAAATATATGAGAAAATATCAAACTAAATAAGAGTTTCATTGAAGCAACAAAAGTACAACAAAAATCACATTATGGAACCAAGTCCCATTTGCACTACGTGATCCTTAAACTGCTTAGGTGGCATGTCTTTAGTTAAAGGATCTGCAATCATCAAATTGGTGCTAATGTGCTCTATGACAACTTTCCTTTCCTTAACACGTTCTCTTATGGCTAAATACTTAATGTCGATATGCTTACTTCGACTTCCACTCTTATTATTTTTAGCCATAAAGACCACAGCTAAGTTGTCGCAGTACAACCTTAGTAGCTTAGAAATTGAATCAACAACTCTAAGCCCAGATATGAAACTCTTCAACCATACATCATGCGAGGTGGCCTCAAAACATGATACAAACTCAGCGTCCATAGTGGAAGTAGCAATCAGGGTCTATTTTGGCACTTCTCCAAGATACAACTCTACCAGCTAGTATGAAAATATAACCAGATGTTGATTTCCTTGAATCAATGCAGGTAGCAAAGTCTGAATCGAAATATCCAACTACTTCCAAATTCTCAGTTCGCCTATACATAAGCATGTAGTCTTTTGTGTCCTAAAGATATCTCATAACCTTCTTTGTAGCTTTCCAGTGGTCAACACCTGAGTTACTCTGATATCTACCTAACATTCTAACAGTATATGCGATGTCAAACCTAGTGCAGACCTAAGCATACATAAAGATTCCAACAGCTGAAGCATATGGAATGTTCTTCATGTGTTCATGTTCAAAATCATTCTTCGGGCATTGATTCAAACTGAATCTATCACCTTTCACTATGAGTGCTACACTTGGTGCACAATCTTTCATCCGAAATCTCTCTAAAACTTTGTTGATATAGGTGTCTTGAGATAAACCCAAAATGCCTAGAGATCTTTCTCTATGGATCTTGATGCCAATGATATAAGATGCCTCACCCATATCTTTCATATAAAAATTCTTTGAGAGAAATTGTTTCACCTCATATAACAAACCCTTATCGTTAATCGCAAGTAAAATGCCATCCACGTATAACACAAGAAAACAGGTCTTACTCCCACTGACCTTCTGGTATAAACATTGGTCCATTATATTCTCTTCAAAACCGAATGAAGTGATAACCTCAAGAAATTTTGAATACCACTGTCGAGAGGCTTGTTTTAATCCATATATGGATTTATTAAGCTTGTCGACTAAATGCTCACCATTACTAGAGGAGAATCCTTCAGCTTGTTTCATGTAAACCTCTTCCTCTAATTCATCATTAAGGAATGTCATTTTTACATCCATTTGATATAACTCAAGATCAAAATGAGCTACTAATGTCATGATTACATGAAAAGAATCTTTCTTAGATACAAAAGAAAAAGTCTCCATGTAGTCGATTCCTTCCCTCTGAGTGAACCCATTGGCAACAAGTCTTGCTTTATGTCTCTCAATGTTGCCTCATAAGTCTTTCTTTCTCTTAAAAACTCATCTACATCCAATGATTTTCACACCATTTGGCAACTCAACGAGATTCCATACTTGATTAGATGCCATAGAATTCATCTTATCCTTCGTAGCATTGTACCACAGGTCCGATTCTTTAGAACTAATGGCCTGTGAAAACATTTCAGGATCATTTTCGGCCCCAATGTTGTAATCTGACTCTTGTAGATACACTATATAATCACTGACTCTTGTAAATACACTATATAATCACTAAGTATTGTTGACCTTCTAATCCTAGTAGATCTCCTCAATGTTGTAGCATCATCCTCACGAAGAACCTGTTGCTCAACCTGTTGTTCAACGATTGCTCAACAATTTATCGTTATTCCTTATTTACAACTTTATTTACTGGATTAGCATTAATATCTTGTGGAACTTCAGCAACTAATTGTCCAACACCCGTTTGAACTTGAGGGGTGTGGATGACAATCAATCTATCACTTGAACCAGAGGGTTGAGCTTCACAATGGCCCTTTTCAGAAACTATGTTTGGAAAATTACCACTCTCATTAATCAAGTCATTCTCAAGAAATTTTGCATTCCTTGATTCCACAATTCTAGTGCTGTAAGATGGATAATAGAATCTATACCCCTTAGACCATTCAGCATATCCAATGAAATACCCACTAATGATCCTTGGATCTAGCTTCTTCTCTTATGGGTTGTAAATTCTCACTTCAGACGGGCATCCCCAAACATGTATATGTCTCAAACTCAATTTCCAACCCTTAAATAACTCAAAAGGTGTCCTTGAGATAGCCTTGGTTGGAACCCGATTTAATATATACACAGCCGTCTTTAGAGCTTCAGTCTACAGGAATTGAGGAAATTTTTTGTTACTCCTCATACTTCTTACCATGTCCATTAATGTTTGGTTTCTTCTTTCTACCACACCATTCTAATCCGGAGAACCAAGCATGGTGTACTGGGCAACAATCTCATGTTCCTAAAAAAACTTCGCAAAAGGACCAGATGCTTGTCTATTTTCAATGTATCTACCATAGTACTCTCCACCTCTATCTGATCTCACGATTTTAATCAATTTTTCATATTGATTTTCCACTTTAGCCTTAAACATCTTAAAGGCATCCAAAGCTTCGTCTTTAGAACGAAGTAAGTAGAGATACATATATCGCGAATAATCGTTTATGAAGGTGATAAAGTATTTTGGGCTATTTGCGTCCATATCTGGACAACAAATATCTGTGTGTATGATTTCTAACAGGTTTGTACTCCTCTTAGCACCCCTTTTAGACTTGTTAGTTTGCTTACCCTTAATGCAATCCACGCAAATCTCAAAGTCAACAAAATCTAAAGTACTAAATACCCCTTCATTTACTAATCTCTTAATTCTCTCAATAGAGATGTGTCCTAATCTACGGTACCACAACATAGAGGATTATTCATTCACAACACATCGTTTCAATCTAGTAGTGACATGCATCGAATTATAGGCATCATCATTTTGTAACTGAATGGATTAAAGATCATCAGATAATATACCGTAGCTAATAACTTCAGATTCATTACATAAACTGAAACCAGAATCTGAAAAGTTAAAGGAAAAACCAAAAGGTACAATTCTTGATACAGAAATCAAATTTCTAGAAAAATTTGGAACATAAAAGGTCTTTTCCAAACACAAAATAAAGTCACTGCTCAAAACTAAAGTACAAGTGTCAATGGTTTCCACATGTGAACTCATCTTGCTTCCTGAATAGATGAATTGTTCACTTCCTACCGGCTTCCTTAGTTTTTGCATACCCTGCAAGGTATTTGAAACATGGATTGTAGAACCAGAATCAATCCACCATGTGTTATAATTAACATTAACCATATTAGATTCATAACAAACAAATGAAATTTGAGTACCTTTCTTCTCGAGCCAATTTTTGAATTTAACACAGTCTTTCTTCATGTGTCCCTTCTTTTTGCAGAAAAAAACACTTAGACAGTTTCTTTATATCGGACTGAGGAGACATTTTGCCCTTTCCCTTGTTTTGATATTATCCTGTCTCTTCTTTCCTGAAATGATCAAATTGACCCTTTCACCTTCTTCCATCAATAACCTTTCCTCTTCTTGCACACACATGGTCAATAGTTCATTGATCGACCACTTGTCCTTATGTGTGTTATAAGAGATTTTGAAAGGACCGTATTTTTGGGGCAGAGTGCACAGAATGTAATGCACTATGAAAGATCCCGATATAGTAAGCTC
Source organism: Erythroxylum urbanii (assembly GCA_027568935.1). Taxonomy (NCBI): domain Eukaryota; kingdom Viridiplantae; phylum Streptophyta; class Magnoliopsida; order Malpighiales; family Erythroxylaceae; genus Erythroxylum; species Erythroxylum urbanii. Next base: position 12,184 of record JAOQML010164214.1, read on the forward strand.
CAACACTTTTAACTGAGCTGCTATGTCCCTCATATGTATGATATAATCACGTACACCCTTTATCCTAGTGAGCCTTAAGGATGACAACTGAATAATCAAAGTACTAGCAAGGGCCTTATCAGATGTAGCGAATTGCTCATCAATGGCCTTCAATAGATCTTTGACATTACTATGCTGTTCGACAGAACTACAAATACCAGCAGATATCTTGGTCTTTATGAACATCACGGAGAGGCGATTATATCTCTCCCATTTTTCATAAAGAGCAACAGCGTCTGGAGTGCTGGTCTCAGTCATACTCGGTGGTTCGTCCTTCCTAATAGCATAGTCTATATCTATCCAGCCCAAATGAAGCAGAATTCTCTCCTTCCAGACCTTATAGTTGTCACTTCTCAATTCGGGAATATCACACTTAATATTAGAAATATTCACAATCTAAGTAACTGCAAATTAAGAAATAAAAATATATACTTGTTATATATAATTCGTAGCCCATAATAATTCATGGTTTACCAATGTAAATCATGCATTTAACATATGAATCTAGTGACATAATATTAATTATTATTGGCCTCGAATTATATATAACAAGTATATATTTTTATTTCTTAATTTGAAGTTACTCAGACTGTGAATATTTATGATATTAAGTGTGATATTCTCGAATTGAGAGGTGACAACTATAAGATCTGGAAGGAGAGAATTCTGCTTCATTTAGGCTAGATGGATATAGACTATGCTATAAGGAAGGATGAACCACCGAGTGTGACTGAGACCAGTACTCTAGACGTTGTTGTTCTTTATGAAAAATGGGAGAGATCTAATCGCCTTTCCGTGATGTTCACAAAGACCAAGATATTTGCTAGTATTCGTAGTTCTATCGAACAACATAGTAATGTCAAAGATCTATTGAAGGCCATTGATGAGAATTCGCTACATCTGATAAGGCCCTTGCTAGTACTTTGATTATTCAGTTGTCATCCT